>JAQBSW010002394.1:0-104373 GCA_029291075.1 Eudiplozoon nipponicum | reverse complement strand
CGCAACAAGGTGAAACGATCAACTACACTGGGAAAAATAGCACTCGTACATGTAACAGTGAACAATGCGCACAAATGGTTAATTCTCAAGCCATCAAAACAATAATGACCAGGTCTCAGACATCACTTCGCAATACTGCGAGATTGGCCTGTACATGCAAACACGCATACACACAAACACAAACGCATACACACTCACCAACTAGCCAAAACATGAAACAGGCAGTAAACGAGTCAGAAGTCACTAGCATAATCAATTGAAAACCCAAAATGTATAAATATGTATGATTGTATAAGATGATGATTAGTATTCACGAAATAAATGGCCTTTATCCACTTTGTTATTAAAGTGTTCTTTCTTCCTAATTATACATTCATACATATATATGTATATTATTAGATATCTGTGTATATACGTGTGTGTATCGGATAAATCAGACAACAAATACAAGTGAGCCTTAGATTAATTAAATTATCTAAAATGTCTCGTCTAAGCAAGTTTGATCAATTGACATTGTAGCAGAGTTTATTTAGTAATCTTGAACATCAATACGAATGCCATTAACATCATATTGTTATATATGAACATATCTGAATTTAGTTCTCAATATATATGTGTACACACATTATGCGTAGAATTGTTGTATTAAATATCACCATTGGTTAAATGTTAAATTACAATCTGACTAACGTTAGTTTTAATAAATATAAATATGTGCGGCTGAACAAAATATATTTCTCGCGTGACAATTGTTTTCTATCTGTTTGCCAAACTTTGTTGCAACTTTGTGTTGACTCTGATGATGTGTCCAGAAACGAGGACGCAAAACCTCAGGCCGATTGTAGATAGCTCAAAAATATACAATCCCAGAAAAAACGTTAAAATGTGAATGGAAGACCGTCTTTAAAACTAAACTAGAGAAAACCAAATAGTGTTTGCTTACCCATATCTTAATGTACATTGAGTACTTTTCAGAATTATAATCATTATTGTGAAAAGTAATCAAAATAACCAAAAAACACTTATAGATATGTATAATCAGTTTTATAAGAAATGTAGTTGTTGTTGTGTATAATTAAGCAAATTTATAGGTGTATACAAATTATCGCTATCAGGCTACGTTAATGATATGTCTTTCACAAGTGAGCGTTACTCCAGAATTTCTTGCGTGTCTAAATTTTTAAATTAAAATTACCATTGGTTTGTCATATTGCTTAAAAACGAAATTCTTGAGATCTGCCCAGAATCTCATAAAATTAGCAATTAATTCGACAAACACTCTTTAATCAAATAAAGGAACTTATTTTGTCTCAACTATACTTTTTGTAAAACAGCTAAATAAATGAATCCAAAAATTGTGAAATAGAAAACGATGCTTATAGTTTAGAAACAAACTATAAATAGATTTACTTAGAAATTAATTCCATGGACAACAAGTTATTACATAGACATAAAAAAATAAAATGTCAAGTAGGATGCACAAAGATTAACAGAAAAATTATTTGTAACAAATATAAAAATATATCGTTCAACATGAATATGACGATTATTATTTAATACAAAACTGGAAGACTATAACTAATGATACCTCGATTTAAAAATCACTAGATTGACTACTCACTAGTTTGATAAAAAAATAGAAGGAAAGCTATTTGGTAATTTTGTTAGGAAAACCGGTTAGTAAATTTCCAATTATAAATCACCAACAGTTTATTTATTACACTTAGCGTTAATTACTTGTTTATTTGTAAAATTTATATAATGTTAGTATTTATCTTTTAAAAATTCTACTTAAAATCTCCCATTACCTATGACAATATTTTATTTTCTGTATTAGGAAGTTTTATGTTTCAAATCGGACTTTTTCGCATCATAGATAAGTTCTTCAATGAAATTATTATTACTGCACGGTTTCATTTACAACGTTTAATACTTTTTTATTTGTATATTTTCTAAAATTAATTTAAACTATATATAGCCCAATTTTCGCAATATTCTGAGAAAAATGTTCTATTATTTCTTGAACTTAACTAATCTACGTTTTGACTAACTCAGTTGCTCTTTTTCCGATAGTTTTCTTTTTTAATAAAATATTTCGGCTGCATTTATCGGCAGCCTACTTCAGTTGTTCTAACTTCACCAGTCTAAAAATACCAAACTAATGAAGAAAGCGCTGTATTTCATCTGGCTAAAATATTTATACTTCAGACTGATCTTTCATTAGATAGCCGCGTGTCACGTGTGTAGGTGCATTTCCGTAACTGTTATGTTCATCTAAATGCGACTAGAGTGGCTGATTAAGAATTTAATATTTACCTGCTTAGACCATTTGTTTTTTACACTCCATGTAAAATTACGTAACTGAGATTGCCCTCACATTTTCTGGTGCGAGGTAGGTCCAAGAATTCAGTAAAAACTCGGCATAAACACGTATGCCATTATATGAGTGATAAAAATAGAATTCCGATTGACCAATGCACGTGTTAAATTTTAATTTAAACCATTAAGGTTTTACTCAGGAAATACGTGTTAATAACAGTTATTGTCATAACATTAAATAAACACAGGCCACGCATGTGCATGTGTATGTATATACATAGCTAAAGAAATTCAGTTAAATATAATTGATACACATGTACGTACATGTACATGAAAATGCAGTCAAACGACATTAATTTACGCTCTGCACGCGTCAGACTAATTATTAATTCTAAATATTTGAAATACAGTATTAGTAGAATGATCTCAATAGGTAGGATGGGGGTGCAAGACACAAGAATAAGTGTTCAAATCACTAAGGTTTTAAAATCAAACGAATAGTTAGGAGTGAAATTTAGAAAGACTATATTATTAATAACTGATTAGCCATTACAGGAATATTAGGCCCACTAATTAGTCAATCTTAATCCGATGTTTTTAATCTTTAACTGGAACTAGCTTCAGTTTCCAATTCATTAATTCGTCTTTTCCTGCCATTCGCTAATGCAGTATTCCAAATCGACCCTAACGATTTTTCAACAGCTGCTTCCATTCATAATATAAGCTCTAGATTTAATTTCGATAGATTCCATCATTAATCTCGTCACCCTATTACGACTAAATGCTGCTATTGGTGTGCAACCATCCCAGTTAATAGTGTGTCCAGTTTCCACTACATAACAAGCAAGATCAGATTTAGCAATATGTATATACTTACATGCAGGTTTATGTTCACCTCTTCTTACTTTGATTGGGTGCATGGTCTCACCGACATACACGATACTACAATCATTGCAAGGGATTTCATACATTCCTGGTGTTTCGAAGGGTTCAGTCTTTTATTTTGATTAGAGAATGTAGTGCCTAGTGTAAGGGATTCTTTTAACACGGACCTTAAGTTGAATTTAAAGCTATTTATTTCACTTACACACTTAAAATAGAATCAGGTAATACCATGACCTTACGCTTTTCCTTCCTCTTGTCCGCTTTTATATACCTCCAATTAGGATTAAATTAGCTCACGACACCCATCATTGTTGGATCTATTAAACGAAGTGGATACTTGTTAGCCTCGAATAAATCGCGCAGTCTACCTAATTCTAACTTCCTATGCTTTAAGCTGTTAATCTAAGGCTTATACATATTAATGACATTATGATACCGATGTTCATAAGATATGGGTGATTGGACTTGAAATTAAGAAGTATTCCAGAATAAGTATCAATCCTATAAATATATATCTTATTTCTGACGATTTCTAGCTAATTTGACATCCAAAAATGGTAATTCACCTGATGATTCCCTTTCAAGAGTAAATTTAAGTTCACTAATTCAATTAGCTAAATTTAAGAAATCTCATTATCACCACGGTTCCAGATCATAAATATGTCATCCAAGAAATGTATCTACAGTTTCGGTTTCAGTGGAGTTTTATCCAAAAGATTATTTTCCAAGTAATGCATAAAGATAATTTCTATTGGGACCGACAGAGGTTGTCCCATTGGAACACCGCGAATTTGTTTATAGATTTTTTTCGGAAATTTAAAATAAGTAGAGGACATACATATACACATATTCTCCATGACGTGGCCAATCATCATTTAACCTAATTCTAATATTAAGATGAGATCAACTAGAAAAAAGATCAAAAACAATACAAGGCTTCAGGTAGCAGTATATTCATATACATAGATATTACATCTAAGCTTACTAATCTAACTTTTTGATCCAGTACACATTTTTTGATAATTTCAACAAACTGATATGAGTTTAACAGGGTATGTTCTAATAAATAGGAATATTTTCTTATTCTATGACACAAAATCTTATAAGTTATATGTGTTGGAGAGTGTAGGACATTAACAATATGTCGCAATGGATTACCAGGCTTGAGATTTGACAGTTTATCGAACAATTTAATTGTTATTACAATTCCATTAAAAAATGTTTTACCAGTTTGATCTGCAAAAATAAAACTCATTTGCGAAAGTAACATCTTTAAGTTGGGCTAAACACTGAAGTGCATTGAGGCCACATATCTTCATTCGTATAATTTATCACAATTATTAGGGAACTTTTATTAAGGGAACAAAGTTATTTAACAATGGCACAAGCTAAATATATTTAGAAAAAGTATACCTCGGTTTTTATTTAGGTTAGTTAGTGAATTCTTTTCTTTGTGAGAATACGTGTTTGAAATTTGAAATAGACGGCGGGCAAGGTTCATCAAATTATTAAATAGCAACCGAGTTTATGCAATGAACAGGAAAATGTGCAACAACGGAAAAATATAAAATATGTACACCATTCGCAAAACGTCAGAGACTAATATTTATAAAATAGGTCGGAATAAAGACTTTGTGAAATATTGTAAAATTGCATTTCGCAAGCGAATACGAAAAACTCCATTTAGGCATATTAAAACAAACACAAATCAAGAAATACAAATTAACAATAATTGATTGCAGCGGGGAGGTAACAATTCTTTAAATCAAGTTTGCGAGTTTGAAGTAAACACCAATCCCATTGAACTTTACTCAATGTATGCTGGACTACTAGAGGTAAGGGCCGTAAATCTAATTTTGCTTTCCGTATATATGCCTTGCGGTTTGATCTTGGCTTGTCACTTTGCCGTCGTACTCTGGTGATGATCATGGAAGGTTGACGAGTGACCAGTTGGTGTTCGGCTGGTTTAATACATGGGATTGGTGTTTATATCAAGCTCGCAAAATTGATTTTAAGAAAGCAGGAAGTCAGAATATGAGCAAGCAAGCAGAATACGAAAGATCTTCTCCGAACACTCGATTGAGGAATAGCTAGGCTACATTAGGAAATTTTGCTAATGTGCAAATATCTGAATAGATTCGAAGATGCGAAAATCAGGACAAGTCAGATTCGTTCTAAAGAGGATAACTTCAAACCGGTTTTCCTAAATCTATCATTTGTGGCGGATTAAGAGACTTAATAATTGCATGGCGGTTAAATGGATTCATTAAAGAGAATTTTCACAGAGTAAAATTCAACATATTCAACACACAGAGGTTCATGAGGTTGGATGCTAATTATCAGTTTCCAATTCTCTATAAACCATTCAGTCCACAAATTCTAATGTATGTGCGGTATCATATATTTTAGAATTGCAAGGAAGCATTTGATCAACAGAATCTAACAACATTTACCAAAGAAATTGATAAAAAAGGCATGGTATCGTCAAGGAAATCAGATACCTCCGATCATATATATATGTATGCATGCAGAACCACTAGATTGCCTATTATTAAATATATATATATATATATACATATATATATATATATAGAAACCATGGTATTATCTGCTTTCATCACATTGCCTTCCTTTTCTTACGAAAAATATGGAAGTTGATTACGTGTAAGTAAATGAGATTTTAGTTGCGTATTAAAAAAAAATTTCCTTACCGTTTTCAAGAACGATTGTAGTGTGTAGCTCAGGTCCACAGACATTGCTTAATTTTTTTATAACCAAGAAACAATAAATTATTGCTTATTTTTGTGTGATGCGTAAATATATTCTCATTAATTTATTGCTTATTTAGACCCATCAAAATCATTCTTAAATGGGGATATATCATTATACAAGCAATTATAATAGCACGGCAGAATATGTGAAAGCAAAACAAACCATAACATAATTACGCAATTATCAAGAAACATTTACCTTTTTCATTAATTTATTAGGCACGTTCGTCTAGCAGCAGTGCAATTAAACATTAGTTTAGCAAATTGACTTTGTCGTTGGCAAATAAAGCATTATTTTATGGAATTAAATCAATCATGTTTTTCATATTTGTCGCTGTAGTTTTAACACCATTAAACAAATAATCACGCACATTAAAATAATAATTAAAATTTTACACATCATATAAAATCGCCCTTTACGTGATAGTTAGTAAAAAAAACCTTTTAGTGCTATGAAGTCCACATGACATCTATTTTTTAGAAAGAATTAATATATTTTTACGCTTACTTGCATTAAAAATTATTTGACTGATATTTGTACGGCTACAGCTTTGAGGTGTATAAAAAAATTGCTGTGTGATGGCTGCAATTCCGACAACGTTTACACAGTGATTCAATTGTGTAGGCACGGGTTTATTAATCGTAACCAAAAAGTCTTTTGAGGTTCGCTAGATAAAAGGCTTCATATATTGGTGTGTTTATTTAAATTTAAACATTAATGTAAACTGAATAGTACTACAATTTTTAGAACTCAGTGTCTGCAATTATTTTTTACTCTATGTAAAATACTTTGGAACACTGGCTTTGCTCAATGAACTGCCTTGTTTTTACTTTTATATTCTGACATTTTGGCAGTGTGTGTGTATTAACACGTTGTTTTTTAGTATTTTCCCACATAAATTATACTGGCTTCATTATTTAGATTATTTCTATTGTAGGGTTCTTGTTTCAAACAAATCAGTTTCCCATATCACTGTGAAAAAATGTTATTAGATTACAATTTTTAATTTGATAGAACGGGAAACATTCCGGTATCTAGAAAATAATTTTTATTTAAGGTACACATTTTCTACACGGTCAAAAGTAAACAATTTTACTCTTGTCAGTTTATTATTAAATATTGATTTTTTTATTTTGTCATAAAGCATCGTTCATCAGTGCGATATTTCCAATTACAGATAATTTATTATTATTATTATTATTATTATTATTATTATTATTATTATTATTATTATTATTATTATTGTTGTTGTTGTTATTATTGTTGTTATTATTTTTATTATTATTATTATTATTATTATTTATTATTGTTGTTATTATTATTATTATTATTATTATTATTATTATTATTATTATTATTATTATTATTATTATAAAAGCAACATAAGTCCAATCTTCTTTCACACTCTAAGCTCACGCAATCCACTCAAGGAAGAGTAAATAATCAAGGGTTTCAAAAATTTAACAAACCGAACCTCATTTTGCTGCTTCAAATTGTTCGCGTTGCTTCTTGCTGCTTCTTGCGCTGTACTGGAATATGTTAAGTTACGTTCATTTTGCATTTCGTCTAGAGGTGTTGCGTTTACGTGTGGCAGTATGGATGAGCCGTATCGATTAGAATTTCCAACAGGCAAAGGTGAATCAAAGTCAGACGTGCATTCAGACTGTGCTGTGTAGGACAACAGAGGAATTTTTTCTTCGTGATTCAAATTCATTTCCGCCTGATTGATAGTTCTTCTATGGGAATTCTGAGTTTCTATCTTGGTGACGTTCAGTGCACCAAAAGAAGAATTTTGGCCAAATTCAGTAACTGTAATGTCACTATTTCCAATAAAATTATTATTATCATAGCGCTCATTTAATTCACGTTTTTCCTCTTCACCATTGGCATAGTCATCATTATCATCCAAGTTGCTCTTGACGATATCAGCTGTTTCCGTCTTTATCTGAAAATAGTATAAATCAGTTGCCTTATTAAAGCCGTATGCACAAATATAGAATATATTTCTTCAATTATGCTCTTCTCCTAAGAAAATATTTATCCTTTAGTGAATATGCAGTCGAGTTTCGCATTCTTTAAAATTTTCTTAATAACTAAACGAAAGCATTAGTAATTTAATGCCAAGAAAAAATGTACAATGAATACAACAGACCTTGGAATGACTGGTTTCACATATAATCTATGCAAAACGTAAACGTATTTCTATAACGCCAAAGCTCATTAGTAAAACAGAACTTCCTAAATATGTGTGGTTAGTACACAGTTCTTGCATGACTAGTTGAATATTTTAGATAAAAAAGAAAAAAAATTGTCTTCAAATGTTGCAAATTTTTGTAATTATTGTTGTTATAATTAATTTTTTAAATATTTAGTAAATGTCTATGCCTTGTAATTAAAATTTTCTCTGTCACATTAAGATTTGGATTCTTGAATGTGTTGACATTTGTTTACATCAGATTGTTATCAATGAGCAGCAGAAAAGAACTTTAAAAATATTTTTAAAGTCTACGCCTTGGAAGAAGTACCAAGTGGTTTATATTGTTCACTATTAACAAGGATGGTCTATTGACATGCGTAAAAGATGCATCTGTTATTACCTGCCTTGCATATGAGACATTTCCAATAGGAGCTTAATCGTGTTTTTAATGGGAGAATTTGATTAAAGATTTACATAAATGAAAACTAGTAAATAAAATTAACATTTATATATTTGTTTAGTTAAATTTTCAACTGAAAGTTAATCACTGTTTTCGGCATCTACGAGTAAAGCATAATAATTTTTCTTCGTTAGGAATAATAAAATAAATTTCTGTAGCTCTAAACCTATATAACAATAAAAGGGTCTTCACATTTTTCTCCATTTCACTGTTAATAAGATAAAATTATATCGATAATAACAAAAATAATAATAATAATAATTATCACTATATTATTTTAAATAATAAAAAGTATAATAATAATAAAACCAATTATAATAAATAATTATAATTATTATTATTATTACTACTACTACTAATAATACTACTTCTACTAATTCAACTACTTTTATTATTTATAAAAATAGTTCCACTATCAATAAATGTTCATAGGCAAACTTAGCAGCCAGAAAATAAACAATCTAAATGATAAATGTTTTTTATACATTTTTACGTTTTGGAAAGGTCGGTACATGCCTAGACTTAGGCATAAATTTACTTAAAATTACAAGTTGATTTCGAAATGCAACAAAAAAACTTAGACAACAGTTTGGTTATTTATGAACACATTGCAGCCTGATATATACAAAACGGCAAGCGTGTGCGCACTTGAAATACTAATTCGAATTATAACGTGTATTTTGCGGAATTTTATCATTAATCCCTCTCCTTTTATGTACATTTATTTTTGTTTTTGTTTTCGAAAATTTTAAACGGTCAGTTCGAAGTATTTAAGGAGCATATAGGGAATAAATGGTTTTTGTCTGTAAAAAGAAAGCTTTGTGGCTTCGACCCTCGGAAGAGAACATGAATTAATTAATTAATAAATTAATTAATTAATTCATTCATTAAACATACATTAGCATAATTGTTTTTGGCTTCTGACGTAAAGTGAATTAGGATGATTTTAGTATCAAATTCACTCGATTTTATGTGTGTGAAGTTCAAAGAGGAGTCTAATGTTCTTTAGGTAAAACTTACCTAAAATGAGTGAAAATACGATCTGCTGATCATGATTAGAAATTACCACTCAATTTCAATGAAAAACACTGAATGCTTTTATTAAATTTGGCATATTAAAATATTATTATAATTATAAGTTATTTTCTAACTCGTTGGTGGTTTCAAGACATCTTCGGAAATCGACCTGATTACATACTCGGTATTTACTTAAATTAGACGAAATTGCATACAATAAATGAAGATTGAGATTCTACTTGGCCATAAATGGTCATTTATTATTAAGGACATAAAGTAGTTTTTACATATACAAACTTGCTTTTTTGGAGCTACTGAGGTTTTTCCTGAAGGGCTATGCTCTCGTTACCGGGACCCTTATAAAAGGTATATTATTTCATTGTATAATCTATGTTGCCATTTGTGTGTATTAAGGATGATATCTGATGATTTGCTCAGAAGCCAAAGCATTAAAAAAATACTAGTTTCATGAATCAAAGGCTATTGGATATCCAAAACATTGAAGTTGTGCAAACTAAAGAGTCACTGATCGTAATGGGGCGATTATGAAATGTCGAAGTTTAGCTGGAAATTTTCTATGGGTCAACAGTGTATCAGTATTAAATTAGAGAAGTTAAAATTATCGATAATTGCTATTATGATAATACGCCACCATAAAAAATTGTGCAAATGCAAGCCAATATTTTATTGGAAATATGTTTTACGTAGTAAATTGAGTTTAAAAGCGGGCAATCACACTACAAATATTTGGCTATTTGCGTACTTCTATTCAATGAAAGGTAGATTTGCTATTTTATACGACTATTTAAACAAAGCTGGATCGGAGTTCAACTTATGCAAAAAAATATGATCTATGTAATTTTTATCACTAACCGTTCAATCCCTGATTCTGTAATTAAGCAAGCCTGCTTAAGTTGATGCAAGTTGCAAAAATGTTCTGCATGTGACGGCTTAGAAATTTTTCAGCAAAAGTTAAAAATCCAAAACAACATGTGCAAAACTGCTAGAAATGTGTGCTAACTATTTGATTTTCTGTGCTATATCGTGAGTTACCTTTAAAATCCTGTTTGCCGTCATGCTGAACGGAAAACTACGGAATATCTAAACAACAACAGCACAGGCGATGGACTGTAGTTTGGATATTTCGTGCGACTGGTTAGCTCAAACTGGATTGGCGCTTAAGTGAACGAAATGTTTCCGGCTGAAATTTATTGCCAGGTACAATTTGTGGGAAACAATTTAGAGGGAAAATACAAAGCTGAATTTTTGCACCTATTATATGAATTTTGTGTGGATTTTTTCTATTAAGTATGCCAGCAAAATTGGAAACAACACACAATCTGCGACCGTCATTTGTAAGGCCATTTTGTTTAACTAATTATCGGAAACTGATTGCTGGTTAACATTAATTCCGAAAATTGAATAATAGAAATCTTATCAACACCCAAATAATCCGTGATTCTCTTATGGTAAAACATACATACGTCTAGCAAAAAGCCGTGGAACTTTTATGCCAGTGATTGCATAGAAATTGCGTAGCCTAAATTCACTGCCATGTGCAATGTTTACAAGACTACATGGGTTGTCAGTCCTATATCGTTTTTTCCATACGTTATATATTGATTGCGGCTTAACGCTCGTTAGTCATTATGACATCGTACTATGTTCAACTTGTTAAATAAAATTGGTTTAGTATTTATCTCAAATTCGTTAAATACATTTAAATGTAGGTGGATAAATTGTTTGATTCTGGTATTCTTCAATTCTGAGATTAACACTCTTGATTGTTATAGTATACATTAATTATTCTATGCTCAGTTAAGTTTTTGGAATAGTGTGGGTTGTTGACGTCCGTAAAACCTTATACTTTTAGCAAACGGAAGGAAATATTTGAGCTTGGACTTGCAACATAAATATTTTGTCTTAATTTGCGCTTCTGCATGGAAGAGGACCTTTGGTTGTCGTTTGGCCTGACAGTTCCTTTTGAGGGGAGATAAAGCGCAGAGATATGCTAATTCCTCAAACACACCTATTTAACAGGTGCTGTCTGAATTATTCAACCATTTTTTATCCATATGCTAACAGTCAAATAGGCGTGTCAATGCGTATTTCTGAAATGTTTTCTTATTAATAGGTTCAGATAGTATCTGTTTGAATTTACAGGCAGATCGACAAAGAAATTAGAAGAAAATACATTTATACACATCTTGCGAGCTAAGCATAAGTAAGAATTACATTTATATACCATGATAATGAAAACGTATACTTTTTAAGCAATGCCATTTTCCATTAGGACTGCTACTTTTCTTGCACACAAAAAAACACATAAGACGTCAAATTGAGTTTGTCTAATTTGCCCAACTAGTTACTTTTAATTTTGCCACCATGACAAAATGGTATTAGTGAACATCTGCAAATTAGGAGGACGTGAATAAGTCGATCTTTGTCTGAAAAGTCAATTTCCAATTTAACACAAGATATTTGGAGAATATGCAAAAAACAATGAAACCTCACAAGATTGACACTAGAAATAAGAGGGCGTGGCTTTGCTTTGTTCAATTATAGCAATGTTTTTTTTAAAAAAAATAAATTTTGTTGCTTGCAACCGGACAGTAACTAAGAGGAAGAGGAAACGATCATTTACAAAAGGATTTTTTCTTATTCACAGATTATTTGAGTGATAAAGTTATAACAAACGATTTTACACTCAGAGACAAGATATCACATTCTGGAGATTTTAAGACTTCAAGCACTCATAATTTCCAAAGAAGATTTTTGCAAAATAATAAAATCGAAAATGTGCACAACTGCTAAGTTACGCATAAATATACTTCTATGCTGACTGTTTGACATCAATGTGAGATTTAAATCACTTTAAATTACATTCATATACTGTTATTGGTGTTTAAAATGTTCTTAGTAAAGATATGCAACATGCAATCAGTGTTCCTGGCAAAGAAATTTGTCCACATGGAATGTTATACCTTATAATCATTATGGATTTTAAATCAGAAAATCGTTTAGAGCGGTATATTTGTAACACAAATGATGTGGATTTATACCGCAGATTACTTTGTACAAAAGCATTCATTTCGTCTTATAGGACTAATGCAGAATGGCCGCTACAACCAGTCGGCGAAGTACGCGTGAACCTGCATGTAAATGATATTTTTTAAATGAGACTATGATTCGTGTATTTCAGGTGGTTGGCGAGCAGATTAACCAGGAAACGTCGGAAATAAGCCGATTTTCTTAAAAAATCTCCGAGGTAACACCTGCGTTATTTTGAATTTGGATCGCTAATGGCAGGGACGATGTTTATAATAGCACGTGTATCAGAAGATTTGCATAGAAGCCACAATTTCGCGTATGCATGTCATATAATTAGTCGCAATGTTTAACTCATCGGCTATTTTCATAAAGCAGAAACACGCGATTACATAAATTTAAACAAAATAAAAACATTATTAAAGTAAATTCTTTGAATTTGATATAAACTCCAATTCAATTGCCCTGAACTGGGCGCAAAGAATAACAAATTTAATGACAATCACACGAAAATAGTGAATGCCAAAAAAAATCAATTTGGATAGAATCGACTGATACGGCGGTATATAGCCTTCAAGAAAACTTACTTTTAAATTTTCTAAAATAGCAGCTACTAGTGCACTTCGTAAATAAAAATTAAGTCCTACATTAACGCATTAAAGGATATTAGTTAATAGCGGCAACATAACTTATTCAGCAAATGTTATCGTGGATATACAAATAATTTAACAAAATTTGTGCGTTTTTTTCCAAATTATGGAGTGTTTCGCAAAAATCTGACCAAATGAAATAACATCATAGTTATTTGTGTCTAAATTTGCCTCCACTTTGCTCAAATTATGGCTAATAACACGCAACAAGGCAGAAAATGGTAATAATTCACATTCGATTAATTGTGGATAAAAATGACATACTGTTACTAAAATACTTATGATATTTGCGAATATTTTTAGTAGCTATGTAAACATTTACATATGACCGAGTTCAATAACACGCGTCAAGTTAATCATCTATATCGGTACTTAATTCAGCGAAATAATGTTTATTTTATTTTTTTGGCATAATAGTGGTCCAGATGATGGTTTGAAGGTAGAATAGTTGCAAAAATAAATTTTTGTTCGGGAGTTAATTATTACTTTGATTCCTGTTCAATTTGTAACGTGCTATTACCGAATTGTCAAGCATTTTCTCGTACGATATACACATTCGTTTATTTTTTGTAAATGTGTCTCTGATAAGTTATTATCCAATCGACTTAATGCTAATTCAGTCAAAATCAAAGTCATCGAAATATATTTCATTTGAAATACTTTCAATTAACAGTTATCCTTGTTATCATATCCAGTTTTAATATTGCCCTAATTAGATTAACATTTGTAATGTAAAAGTATTAAATATGAACTCGATTTTACTACGGTTTCTACGAAAAACGCATAAACTTTCACTTCTATAATTCAAGTCTCATTTAACATAAACAGTCATAAAAAAATAGCAAGAATTAGATGATGCATAGTTATTAATGCGCCTCTACTCTCGTATTTCATAAAGACTAGCAATGTTCAAGGGATGTATGCAGTGGTACCTCAAGATACCAGCAGCCTAACATACAAGATTTTTCAGATACGAGCCGGAGCTCGGGCCATATTTTTGTTTAAAATACCAGCCCAAATCCGAGATACGCGCCTTGTTTCCGGAGCGTCCGCTAGTTGATGCGCAGAGTCGAGCATCATCCGAGAGAATCTCTCGCTCACCCGCACATGTTACCCGCATGAATCGAAGTGTATCTTGTGCGCGGTACTATTTTTTTGTTTGGTTTTTGCATGATTACTGAACTTTTTTGTGTGTTATCGTGGGGTAGAAGAAAGTGAGTGCTAAGGACAATGGTGACAGGAAGAAGAGTATGATTTTGATAGAATTAAAACAAGAAATAATAGAAAAACATGAGCGTGGCGTACAAGTGATTGAACGCGCAAAGATCGATGACCGTAATACATCGACAATTGTACGATATTGAACGAGAAGGATGTCAACAAGAGTGCTACACCAACAAAAGGAGCCACAGTTCTTTCCCAATTATGGACAAATATCCACGAGGAAATTGAGAAGCTCGTGCTCGTGAGTTAAGTGCACTGTTTTAAGTTTCTGTCTGTCACTTGAAATGGCCAGGAATTTGTAGTTTTAGTTTTAAGTTTACGAAAATAGTTTTAAGTTCTAAGCAAGCGCCATTTACGTACGTGTCTGGAGTGCATTCATCCATTCCCCCTCCCACCTCCTTTCCGTTCACCTTCGTTAGCCGCACTCGTTTGTCTCCAAAGTAAGGCTATTATGTTAAATAACCCTTTTATTTCTTTATTTCATACTTTGTTATGTATATGACTATTACACATATTTGTTTGCTATTTAAAAACATATCTTTATTCATAATTTACAATGGGTTGGGGATTTTTCATACGTCCTGAATAGATTAAATCGAATTCAGTTTTTTTAAATGGGAGAGATTTGTTTGAGATGCAAGCCGATTGACTTACGAGCTCGGTTCTGGAACGAATTCAACTCGTATCTCGAGGTACCACTGTATTTGTAATTTTTTAATGAATATGATACAAATTGAACATATTGAAGGGAAGTATCACCGGGTCAACTGTTGTCGGATTACAAAATGCTTTGATTTAATTTACTTCTACTACTGCCTTAATAAATATACGTATATGTTATCGAACTTTCCATCTGTCCAAAATTACTTGACCAAATTAAAGTTAGTTTAAAGCGTAGGTCTTGGTATTTCGATGATATGTCACTAGTGTGCAAGCAATACTTGACTAATTAAGATTGCTCACTTTATTATGGCTAAATCTCGTCATTTCATTCTACTCATAAATGAATTGCATTTACTTACTCTAAACAATCAATGACTACGCAGTCTGCAGTTTCGACTATTGAGAACAAGTTTTAACGTATCCACTATTTTCTTTCGTGGGTGAGCGATGATGTGCACTCCCGGTTCTTCAATGATCAAAATGATCCCCATTACATATTACACTTTGAGTACTGATATATATATGTATATTTTTTTCTTTTGAAATGCGAGCTTTAATAAAATTTCTGTGTGCAAAAACAAAAAGAAATTTTTGTAAGGTACAAGAAACATTTCTTTCGCATAATTTCTTCAAATATCTACTAATGAACATATCTTTATATATAAATTGGAAAGCAAAACAAGATAGAAATATGTGAACATAGAGAGAGTGTGAAAAACGGAAACCAATTAATTGCGTGCGTCACATCCAGTTCAAGCTCAATGCTTGTACGTGCTTCTTCTGCTTGCATAAATCCGGCTGAAATTTGTTTATCCATAAGGCTTCGTATGTGGCTAGCTCCCTTTTGTTTTTGCATTTAGTAATTACTTTGAATGCTACGTCTGGAGAACATACGTGCGATGTTTTGATGATGTGTTGCGCAATAGCAGACGTGTATTCACCATTTGATTTAAAACAGGCGTTCAAGTTGCAATGTTCTCTCATTCGAGTAATTAACCGTCTGGTCGATCGGCCTACGTTAGTTGATCGACAACTTGCGCATGTATATTGGTAAATAATATTTGATATCGACATTAACGGCTGTTTCTCTTTGATTGCTGGTAAAGACAAGTGTGTTACCCTAAATAACACTCGTAGTTTAGTTGCATTAAATGTGCGTGTTAATGCTGCTTCAACTTTCTTTTGTGCCATTCGGGAAACTGCATCCCCCTTAAATGGGATGTTTAGGTAGACGGTTTTCTTTTCTGGCCCGTAGTACGTCTGTTTCCATTGAAATCTACATTTGAGCTATAGTTGGTTAACTTATGTGTTCTTTTTAACCAAAATGTGTTGAGTCGCACAAATTTATACGACTACTGCTGAGATTTCTTGTATTGGTGTTATGTTTTGTAAAATTCGTTTTTGAATAATGGTTTCTGTGTGCCATATACTCCTCCTTAAGACAATATACTTTTAAAAATTATTATGGTATATATTATCGTTTAGCAAGAACATTTAGCCTTTCTACTTTAAAACCATATTTAGCTTGTCTTTAAACTTTTATTCATTCGACTTTCGTTAACTAGACATAATTTTTAAGCATTATTTCTTTAATGTAGTGTTTTTTATAAACCGTTCAAAGAAATAGCACGTATTTCATTTTGAATTCGGAACGTGTTAGTGTAAAATTTTATATTTTGTTTTAAAACAGGTTCAGTATATCCATGTTCGTCTAGAAAGTTTAGTAAACTTTGTGAATTCTTTGATACTTTATAATCTAAACGAAGGTTTCTGATCCTGTTGGCGTTGCTTTAAGATATTCTCCCAAATGCTTTAATTTGACAGATTTTACTATGATCTCATTGAACCCTAAAACCCAATATTACTGAGAATTAACACACAGACCAATCCTTTTTTCTCATTCTATTTCGTCTCATTCAAAATTGGGCGATTTTAAACAAAACGTGGTGTGTACCCGGAAAACAATTAATTATCTCTCCGTTGCTGTTCTCTGCAACGTGTTTGCATACAATACGTTCATTTTTAATCCGCAAATTTTGGCCTCCAATTTCAAAATGAAATGAGGCTTCCGTTGAAAAAGGCTTCTGAAAGAAGAATTTCAAATATTCATTTTGAAATTGAAAACAGTCGGCGCAAACACCTTTCTACGCACAACGATGTCCAAGTAAATAAAGTACGATTTTTCACTATGTCCAGAGTGAGTGCAAAAACCGCATTTGCATTATTAGATTCACCTAATATTTTTTCATATTTTATTTCCATTGACGACTTTTATACATTTTTATCAAATTTTCTGATTTAAAGATAGCAAGCTTTTACTATTTGTCTCAAACCGACCATTTATGTTTAATTTTTCATGGAAATACAATATAAACTTTCGTTGAACTGAAGAAAAAATTTTTTAATGTCTTATTCAAATAAATTCTCTTAAATAGATTAAAATAATGTAGGATTCATTAGCTTTGCATTCATTAACCAGCATACAGAATATTTCTAAAGATATTGCTGTAACACTGAAACTTGCCGAAAGAAAGTGGTAAATTAGAAACATTTCACTTTTATTTTTCATTTAAATTTTTATAAATTTGGGTCACATTATGCCGTTAAAGCTTAAGTGTTCCATAAATATGAAAAGGAAGAGTCATTTAACACATATAAATAACTCATACTTTAATCCATGTAAAGCGAAAAGCAAATTAGCATTAGCAAAATAAATTTTCTGTTGTATTAGATCTATAATTTATTATTAGTGCCTGAAATCGAATTGATATATGTAATAACCATGCTACGAAGGTAGATTCAAATTTACATAAATAAACGAACATTGGTTGCGCGGGTGGTGATAACAATTATTATAATTAAGGTTGCGGTCTTGATATAAACACCTGACCCATTAATTACTTACATATGTCAGTATAAACTAAGAATTGTATAGTGTAGAAAAGGCAATTCATCCAGTAGACCGGTTTCGTCCTTATTGGGAACTCATCATGTACTGGCCCGAATTTGCCGCGGACAGGACTCGCACCTGGGCACGTCTGCTTCGGAATCTGGTGCTCTAACCACTGAGAGATCCTGCCGCACTGTTCAAAATTCAAATTTGTTAACCAAAATTGATGAAAAATAGGCTTCATTACAGCCTAGAGTAGGAAACGCTTGTATTATACCAAAGATAATGTGCTAACATCCGTTCTACTTCGATGCCACAAATTTTGAATGGCGTATTTAAAACCACCTTATTTATTTTTTGTAGGATACTTCTCAGGCCAAAATTGTTTCACAAGCCGGCGGTTAACACGTGTCAAAAACAACTTATTACATGGAAATATACTTGGATGTCTTTACAAGAGGCAATTTTTTAGGAGCAATAGCAAACCTGCTGTTTTCTAATCAAGGCTATTCATTTCTGTTGATATATATATATATATATATATATATATATATATATATATATATATATATATATAAACTATTGTTTTCTGACATCAGCGATTAGTAAACACCAATCCCATTGTATTTAACCAGTCGTCGAACAACATAACAAAACTACCGCCAGCCGCAACGCACTGACGCGTTTCGACCTTCCATGATCATCATCAGAGTACGACGGCAAACTGACTATCGAGGATGAAACCGCATTGAATATATATGGAAATCAAATTTAGATATGCAGCTCTCACCTCTAGTAGTCTCGCATACATTGAACTTGACTGGAAATGTCGGCTGCACAATTTCTATGCAGACACGAACATTAACTGTTTGCAGCTTTCGCCACATATACATATATAGGCAATGCAATTTAACAATAATTGATTGCGCGGGTGGTGGTAACAACTCTTTAAATCACGTTTGCGAGCTTGAAGTAAACACCAACCCCATTGTATTTAACCAGTCGTTGAACAACATAACAAAGCAAAACTACCGATAGTCAGTTTGCCGTCGTACTTTGATGATGATCATGGAAGGTCGAAACGCGTCAGAGCGTTGCGGCTGGCGGTAGTTTGTTTTGTTATGTTGTTCTCGACTGGTTAAATACAATGGGATTGGTGTTTACTTCAAGCTGGCTAACTTGATTTAAAGAACTGTTAGCACCAAACGCGCAATCAATTATTGTTAAATCCGCGATCAGAATTGTATAAGAATCTGGGCTATCCAACTCTAAAGGTACTGATCCAATCAGATTTTATTTCAACAACATGAGATTGTGAATAAATTTGACATACATTTCATGGACGATTAGACTTTGCAAAATTCTGATTTTGTTTTATTTTTGGAATTTTTTGCATAAATTTGCCAATCTGGTTTCATGCTCTTTATGGTATGTAAAAATTATTGAACGATTATTTAAATATGGGGAAATCCATTTATTTTTATATACTTAAGATATTTTTAAGTGTTTAAAGCTTATTTCTAAATATGACAATAGCTTGCACTTCTCCATCAGTGGCCATTATTTGTAAATTCCAACAAAATGACACGCGCAGTATAATGAGAGGAAGACACTTCCCGTATTGTTCTACTAAAGTACTCGACTCAATTTTTTTTTGAAATGAGAAAAAGTCAGAATTTTCATTCTCTACAGTCTTAGCAAAGTGTTCCTTGGCATTAACGCATTTGATACAGTTACTTATTTAAAAATCAACAAAATATTTAATTGTATAGGGCTAGGAATATAGCACACACAAATCTTTCAATCATATAGCGAAAAATGGAATAAAGAAGTAAAAAGAAATTTCCTTTAGTGCGAGTATGTCGCGATTGAGAAAATTTTTTTTTGCAAAACTGCCATTTAAAAAAAGTATTTGAAACTGATCAATTTATTTAAATTATAACTTTGAAAAAATTTCAAAATAATTAAGGATCTAAAAAGGCTAAAATTGTAATATTTTTACTTATTATGAACCCAGCGGATGATATTGACACCAATTTTTAAACTGTCGGCTTAGTGCAATATTACTCATACAATGAAGTTCTCAGTTTGAATCAGTAAAATCTGAGCCATTTTTAAGTCAAATCTGTAGACTTGAAACAATATCGACTAATATTTTTTTGCAAGATGCATATCATGCTAAAACTTTGTTCAAATGTAAATATTGACTAGTTTCTATATTTTTTGGCTAACAAAAGTCCAAGATTTAAATCTGACTAACAGAAATCTAACCGTAAACTATCTTATGTTTTAATAACATTTTCTGCGGCTCTTTCTATGTATTTTAGCCAACAATACACTTAAACAATCATTGATCGCACAGGTGTTAATAAAAGTTTGAAGTTGGCTTTTTGTTAGTATATATCGAAATAAATGCCACATAGACCTCACCTAAACTAATGTATAATCAGAAGAATATGTTCGTATATAACTCAAAGGGATTGTACAGTGGATAAAATGCCAGACTGAGAGTAAAATTTGACAGGGTACGCGCCTGGAAAATATTTAACAAGTTCTCGATAATTTCGAAACTATTCAACTCTCTTAATTGCTTTTACTACCTTATGCAATTCTTAGTTTATACAGAAAAACTTATAATATCAATGATGCTTATCTCAAGCTCGCAACATTGATCCAAATAGAATTAAGAAGCAATACTCAGCTTATCATAAGTTTATATTCATTGTAAATTCTTAATCTTCAGTTAGGGATTTTAAATGTATGAAACTGTACGTTGCATTTTCTATTATGTGATTGAACTAAACAGTCCGGTGGTCTTAGTTTGAAGGCCGAAATCGTGATTTAACTAGCCGAATTCATTGCCTCAGTACTTGCTCATGCATAAATTCATCTGTCAGTGCACGCTTAATGAGATAAACTATCATACAGTTCATTTATTTATATCTTGATTGCTTTAAAAAGCCTAAAGTAAGGAAAGCGTAATTAAAGGTAATTTAAACAGTATATGTTATCATAAAGATAGAGGACTGTAATACAGTGGTACCTCAAGATTCGAGTTTAATTCGTTCCAGAACCGAGCTCGTAAGTCAATCGGCTCGTATCTCAAACGAATTTCTCCCATTTAAATTAAATGAATTAGATTTAATCCGTACAGGACATATGAAAAATCGCCAACCCATTGCAAATTATGAATAAAGATATGTTTCTAAATAACAAATAAACATGTATAATTAACACATACCTAACAAAATATGAAATAAAGAAATGAAAGAGTTATTTAGCATAATGGTCTTACTTTGGAGACAGTTGAGTGCGGCTAACGAAGGTGAACGGAAAGAAGGTGCGAAGGGGGAAATAGATGAGGGCAGTCTAGACACGTGCATAACCGGTGCTTTTTTAGAACTGAAAACTACTTTCACCGGATGGCATCCTTCTGCTTCATTCTCGTACAAATTGTCCATGTACTTCGGTCATAGATCTTTGTGAGTTCAATCATTCGTACGTCACGCTCATGTTTTTATATTATTTCTTGCTTTAGTTCTATCGACATCATCCTCTTCTTCCTCTCACCATTGTCCTTGGCAATTACTTTCTTCGGCTGCATGATAACACACAATAATGTTCAGAAATCACGCAAAAATCAAGCAAAAACAAAGTACAACGCACAAGATACACTTCAATTCAAGCGGGTATCACGTGCGATTGAGCGAGAGATAATCTCGGATGATGCTCGACCCTGCGCGCCAACTAGCAGGACGTTCCGGAATCATGGCTCGAATCTCTTATTTGGACAGGTATCTTGACCGAATATATAGTCCGAGCTCCGGCTCGTATCTCAAAAAACTCGTATGTTAGGCTGCTCGTATCTCGAGGTACCACTGTAACTAGAAACCAGCATCACAAGTTAACAACAATTAAATCCATCACATTTGTACCATGTGCCGACTCTTAAACAATAGGGTTAGTACTATCTACCTTTTCGGTATTATAATGTTGGTATCGGTTACTAATACAGTAGTCATAGTGTTAGTATCATTTACAGACTCGGTATATATATTATATAGAGTGAGTTAGCGTTGAAGTCGCATTGTCGAGACTATACGATTTTAGCTATTTTACTGCAGGTTTACACATTCGTCTAGGAGATTGTATCGTCTTATTATCCCACATTCCTCACCCAAACATATAGTGGTTAAAGGGCGTAATTTCGGCTAGTAAGCACTAAAAAAAATGTGCATGAGATTATACTTTCCATTTATACTGTCTTTGGTTTATCCATCTGGTCATAACTGAACTAATTTGTTACTAGGTACGCAAAACCTAGTACATACTTACTAACAATTAAATAAGTTCAAGAATAATGAGTAGAATTGTAATTGAAACTATTTTGGCACAGGTCCATTGTAGGATTAGTTAAATTTATTTAGAATGTTCGAGAGTAGAATGTGTTCCCTAATTAGTCAACGCCAGTTTGACGACGAAAACGCACCTGAAATATCCGTTGACATGGCAGTGATAGCCTGCGAGGTTACGCAAAATCATTTTTACATCCAATCCGGAAAGGTAATGATTTTATCAATTTGTAAAGATTTATAGAAACTTACTTATTTACATATTTTCATTCCATAAAACATTCTTGCACAAATCATTTTTCGAATAAATTATTTTTGAAAAAATCAGGTCAGTTCTACGTCGTGACCGGATGGTGATTATGGAATGCCGAAAGGCGTCATTACGTGAAGCTGGAACTGGTTTTGGTACATTGTGCCAACTGGTTTAAAAACTATTTTTGATTTTTATCTCAAGTTAAAAAAATAATTATTATTTAAAAGGAAATTATTTTGTAATGCAAATAAAAACATTGACTGATTGTCTAGTATATGTTTATCAATTATGATGATAATCAAAACCAATCTGATTTTTATACATATTTAAGAAAAAATATTTTGCTTATATTCACCTTAGCGCCATTTTGAAGCGCTAAATACATTTTATAAATGTTATCATAACAAATTTCTTCAATATTTACACAAAGTCTGAAAAAAATAAAACAGCCTAAGTCCTCACTGTTTTTCGACATCTAATCTGTATTTCATAAAGCTTATTTCTACAAAAGATTTAATAAGAGGTATTCAGTAAGGCTAATAATGTTAAATTCGTGGGAAAATCTTGTAAAATGTTTATTAACCAGGTTGAAAATTAGCCTAGTATAAAATCAAATGTTCCCTACCTTCATAGATAAGCATTTTATTTAGTCGTTTTAATCCCCTGAAATCTTTGGCTCCTGACTTAAACTAATAGTTGCTTATCTGTTAGAAATAATAATACGCAGAATTCATTTGACTCTTGGCTTTTGAGAGGAAAACAATTGCAGTTTATATTCTGAATGGTCGGCTGGTTGATTTTTATGCGAATAAGATAAAGCGTGAATTTTCTTCGCAGTTAAGCGTTGTACATTTAACTTGGTTAAATATTTTAAATAAAATCGCGAGGTAAATCGATACGAAAAGTAGTGCTGCATACTTTATTTTCTAAAAAATTGTATTCGTTTACTTCGTTCAAGCAGTTTATATTTAAATTCAATTTCAATATAGTCGCTATATGTCAAAATTTGTGAGCGATCCAACAGGTGTTACTGAGTAGTTCGTTCGCAATCCCGCTAACATTAGTTCAGCTTGCATAACATTCTGCCTACAATGCAATAGTTATCCATTTGGGAGTTTCTCGACATTTTTGAAGTTCCAGAATAGAAAAAAACCAGAATATTCCCTTTATAAACATCATTGGTCATTATTAATGTTATAGCCATTTATTGTTTTGGTCCATTTTAGAATATAGGTATATGAATACAGAGTTGAACCGAAAGACGTATAGAAATTGCAGGAAGACGTTGTTTAGTACATGAATCTTTTATTAGGCGAAGCGCACCAATTAATATGTTATGTTACGAAGGAATATGTAAATATACCTTGGTCGTTAAAAACAAGTACACAATGGAGAGTACAAAATTTTGGTGACAGCGCCATGAAAATTATTTCAGCGAAAAAGTAATAAGTTCAAGATTAAAAAATGACTCTCCAACGCAAATATCTTTCAATTGAAGATGGAATTGTTTTATGGTAACCGACTTCTATTTTACAAGCCTATAGTGTACTGTAAATATTTAAACAGTTAAATCAATTAATGAGGCGTTTTGACGGTTCAACTTACTGTTTATATGCGTGATAATGCAATAGGAGAATGAAAGTTAAAAAGATAAATCACCATGTGACATCAAATCATATTCAGCAATCATATTCTCTTATATACCGATGCTTTATATTGTATCAAAAATTACAGTTTCAAAATAAAAGATAAATTACCGAAGAAGAGAATAAAAAAATGCTGAATACGTGTCATACATAGATAGGCCTCATACTGCGGTCTTGAACAATATCAAGAGCACTATATATATATATATATATATATATATATATATATATATATATATAATATCTATATGAGCTTTTAATTTGAAACCATAATTTAAACGTTTTATTGTTTAAACCAAAAAGCGTAAAATGTCAGCAAGCTATAAATTAATATTTGAAGCATGTGCAGTGTCTGAATGAGAGTCATGAAATAATCGAAACTAACTCGGTCTTCTCGCAAGAAAACTACGTTAGCAGACTGTCTGCTAACGAACATGTCATTGCTAATTAAAGAAATAGCCTTCTTAAAAAAAGTTACCTTTGATTAGGCATGCAAAATATTTAGATTTGTTTTAAATATTCTATAGATAAAATGATATATTCAGTAATACTGTTTTTTTCTTAAATAAAATTTTATTTGTTGATTTTAGTCTTTTAATTAGTATAGGTCGAAATGGATTTTTACCCAATATTTTTGACTTATTGTAGAAAACTTGTGTGTTCAGATAATGAATATGTTAAATTTCAAACTCTTAATTCTACAAAATCTTATGAAGTCACTTATAAAGAAATTTTCCCTGTGAAAACAATTCTAAACATAACTATGCTTACGGCTTAACAAAACTATTTGTTGATGATGATGCATCCAGAGCTTTTATTTAATGTATATTTTTAAATTGCGTAGACATTTACAAATTTTAAAACAAAATTATTAATCAAAATTCAGTTAAATGTAATAGGCGTATTTAGCTGTGCTTTCGATTAAATTTATTAACAAAATTTAAAATAAATAGGCCTAGCAAACGACGAGTAATCGCAAAACGAGGATTTCGTTTGAAAGTCTTTGTGTTTTCCTGTATAACTGCTACATATCTGGATGATAAACTGCCAAATTTTGACATACAGCGGAGATTATTAAAATGCCTACTCAGCAGATACAACTGACCATCTGTGAGCTATGATGCACTGAATGGCTTCGTGCAGCCGTTAGACAAGGTATTTTTGAAAAGCATTGATGTTGATAGAATGCTGTATCACTCCACCGTCAAGGTAGTATACACATTTACTAAAAGTCAATACATGCTTTCACGGTGTAAGTTTAACCACGTGTTTAGCAAATTCGAAGTATTTTTATCGTGTCTCCGACTTAGAAGTAAATTCTATGCAATCAATAATTTCCTTATTGATGCGGTTGATTCCTCTTTTTGTCTTAATTGATTATACATAAGAATACAGATGTTGGCGTTAAATTCCCTCTAGAACGATACACCATACCTGATTTTTCATACTAAATATTCCATATAAGTATTTACATCGATTACGCTCGGAATGCCTGTATTCTAAAATCTAAATAACCCGCCATCTTGATCAACAATTACTTATTCTTCTATTTTTATACAAATAAAGTGCAATATTTCATTCATTGACCACAATTACGCAAGATTTTGTACACAAGAAACGTTTGCCATGATACTTGACATACTATTCTGATCACCGGTCGTATTTTTTTAAGTTAATATTTTGCGGTGTGTCAGCTTTAAGCTTTTCAATGCCTCGTTTTGCGTACGGGGGCAATAGCTGTACACGGGCAGTTACACTAAGATCCGATTTTTCACAATTTCCAATTTTGTTTGGTCTTTGATCGGGTTGACTTGTTCTTACTTCACCTGGAAATGCGGTTCTATCACATCTTTGTTTACTGGCGACGTTTCGGTGCCTACATTTCAGCACCATCCTCAGGCAACACAACACTGATCACAATAGCAGATTAAAGCAAATGTGGTAACCTCGTTCCAAAACCATTCTATTTATATATATTTGACTCAACACTATTTTAATCATAGAATTTGTCTCAGTCAACTAAACTCAATATATAACTATTTATAATTAGCAGACCAATCATTACCTCACCTATACATCATCTCATCTCGTATGCAGAATATTTTAGGGGAGAGAGACAGTATCGAACCTTTTGTTATTTGTTATAACTGTATTGCTACTATGTCACGGTAATCAAAATTATTATTATATATATATATATATATATATATATATATATATATATATATGTTTTATACATATTTATATGTATTTTATATATTTATATAAGGTGTGAATAAATAAATATACAATTTGATTAATTGGTAAATAAAAAAACAGTAAGAAAAGAGAAAAATAATAATTTATTAGAAATATGCAAACGTTATATATATATATATTATATATATATATATATATATATATATATATAGGATTAAAGATATTGGACCCACACTGTTGCTTATATATATATATATATATATATATATATGTTTTTTATACATATTGATATGTATTTTATATATTAATATAAGGTGTGCATAACCTAATAAATATTTATTACTAATGTACATATATATATATATATATATATATATATATTATATATATATATATATATAGGATTAGGGATGTTGGTCTCACACTGTTGCTTATATTCATATATATGTTTTTATACATATTGACATGTATTTTATATATTGATATAAGGTGTGACTAACGTAATAAATAAATATATAATAAGAATAGAAATTATTCATGTTTAATAATTAACAATGGTCCTTTTCTATATATATATATATATATATATATATATATATATATATATATATATATAAAGGTGTTACGATATTATATTTAGATATATATGTATATAGATATAATGAATTATTTTAGTCATATGAGCAAATATTCTTATGCAATTATTTCTAATAGTTGATTAACTTCGCATTGTGCTTACGATTAGTTTTTTGAAAAACGTTAGTTGTCCAGACTATCTCTATCTTTCTCTCTTTAATCGTTCACCTAAGCGTCGCTATAACATTCACTCTCCATCCATCTACGTAACTTGCTGCTCCATATTTGAACTAATTTGTTGCTATGTGCGCAATACCTCACACACCATTGTATACATTAGAGTTCCCGGCTTTAAATAAAATACAGTATATGATAGTCAAGGTTTTAGTTTTATCATTTTTAAATTTTGATTACCGTGACATAGTAGCAATACAGTTATAACAAATAACAAAAGGTTCGATACTGTCTCTCTCCCCTAAAATATTCTGCATACGAGATGAGATGATGTATAGGTGAGGTAATGATTGGTCTGCTAATTATAAATAGTTATATATTGAGTTTAGTTACTGAGACAAATTCTATGATTAAAATAGTGTTGAGTCAAATATATATAAATAGAATGGTTTTGGAACGAGGTTACCACATTTGCTTAAATCTGCTATTGTGATCAGTGTTGTGTTGCCTGAGGATGGTGCTGGAAAGTAGGCACCGAAACGTCGCCAGTAAACAAAGATGTGATAGAACCGCATTTCCAGTTGAAGTAAGAACAAGTCAACCCGATCAAAGACAAAACAAAATTGGAAATTGTGAAAAATCGGATCTTTGTGTAACTGCCCGTGTACAGCTATTAACCACCTGTCACATTAGCACAATATTTCATTTATTGTTTCACTAATGAAGGAATTGCACTTTTATTCAAAATACTTTTTCTCACCCATTTAATTTTAATTTACTTAGTTAGCACGAGTGAAAATTTAAAAAAAATATTATGCTATATTATTAAGGAATCCAGCTTTCCTATTGTATTGTTACTTGAAAAATAATTTTGTTTGGTAGCGTGTAGTGTAGGCAACTTAATTGATTAAACCTAAACTCCCGAAACATGCATTTCTACAATAATCCCTGACTTCGCCTTGCTTCCGCTCCGTCCACTTTATTATTGTGAACGATTTGAATAGGTCACTTACGTCAAATATATCAGAATAAGACGTTTAAAATAACAATTTTGTTGCAAAATATGGAGTAACTTAATATTTTATCGAGGTTTAACAAAGATTTACGTTATAGTATTAATTATTTTTGGAATTTTATATGCAGTTATTATATAGTAAATTTATTTATATCTTCTTCCCGACAGAATTATTCCAGGTGCCTTCGGATAAATATTTAGCCGAGATAAACTTTTGATAATAACGTGGCTTCGTTCTGATGCACGAATAACTGTTCAATTATATATTAATAAGAACATGGTAACAGTTTGTTACTGTTTGTGGCGGAGAACTAATTTATATGTAATTATGCTTTAGGAGGTAACAGTTTAGTTTAAAAATGGTCAGAAGAATTAAACAAAATCAACATGAATAAAGATCATGTAATACACATGTATTTTTAGCTTATTAGCGACTCATCCTTCGGCGACAGCATTACGTAACTAAACAATTTAATATTTGGTCTAAAAATGTGGGCATTGGTACAGTGCGGTTTATTTAACGGATGTGTGTTAAAGTGGTAATAGAGCAAAATTAATGTAAATTATATGGCAATGTGTCCTCAAATCCAACTCACTATATTAGACATGTAAAAATCCTTTTAAGTATATAAACACAATTTACTAAGTGATAGGCTATTTTTATCCAAATGGCATATATGTAATTGTTGACATCATTCAAGACGTTATAATTGTTATACGTTTCATTAAACAGAGTGCCGATTGCCAGGAAAAAATGAGAACTAATTTCGATCGAGGCCAGTTTCCAGTGCCTCTACGATTTTTTACGTTTACAATTGGTTATTATTCTCAGGTTTGATGAAAGTAAGCTTATTTCAAAAAGCGTAGGTTCCGTACGATTTATAATTTTTCAAACAATATGAATAGCGTTTTGGCTTAGAAGTCGCCTTGTTATCGATTTTATTTGATTTAGATTTAATTACACATACAAGGACGAGACTGAACAATCCAACATTTCCACATCTGCTTACTAATTGTATAGTGGATTTGGGGCCAACTTCCGTCTGCCACTGATCAGTTATCATGAAGTAAATTACGCAGGAGCACATGAGATTATTCGTTTTATTCACACTGACTTTAACATATAATGCTGATACACACAGCCACATGTAAATATTGCTCGTTTATTATGATGTTTTGCGTGATTCCGTGGAATTGAATTATTGTACAATAAACGAAATGAAGGATATTATTACTCCTTATTTAGATATTTCTTTATTTTAGTATAACACCGTGAATTACGTCTTATTTGTTATAAATAGGTATTGCATTTTGACAAAGAAAATTGATTAAATAGTAATGAAAATTAAAAAAAATATATAATACAAATTCTGGAAACACAAAAACCTAGATATCAGGTATACTTGGAATCTCATTTTTGTGGGCAACGCTTGTAGTTTGTTATTAGAAAAAACACAAAAGCAAAGATGAACATCCAGGGAAATACAAAACACAAGGATTAAACACACATAATAGTGTAGCTTAATTCATTAAATTAAAAGCGAAAAAAATTGACCAGCGATTGTAAGCTGCTTCAAAATCAAATAGAAAACAAAAACATCATTCAGCTACAGCCAAATGACAATAACTTGAAATAAAATATTCATGAGTTACTCAAGTGTATTTTTCTAAATAGAAATCTATTAAGCCATTTAATTGTTTATATGAAAACCACATTTACATATTGCCTATACGGAAAGGTTATAACAATAGGCACAGTGAAATATTTAAATAGAAAAGTAAGTCAATGAATTAGATTTCAGCTATGTAATAATAGCTTCCTGAATATTATATATATATATATATATATATATATATATATGTATATATATATATATATATATATATATATATTACTATTTAGAAGAAAAACATTATTAATAGTGGAAAGGCCATTTATTTTTGTGAACACGAAGTAAATGGCCTTTATCCACTTTGTTATTGTGTTTTTCTTCCTAATTAGAAATATACTGTGTAATATTAAAAGGCATGGACATTATAAAGATTATATATTATATATATATATATATATATATATATATATATATATATATATATATATATATAGGGACTTCAGTATAAAAGACATTAGCTACTGATACTTTCTATTCACATAAATATGAGGGAACTTATAGGAATTAAAAAAACAAATCAATAATCAAAAGTTATTAAAAAGGTAAATATAATGAAATACATAATGACTTAGAGGAAAAATATTTTAAATGAGTGATCTAGTAAATGTGAGTTAATTCACCAAGGTAACACAGAAATGAGGCAATCGAGGCCTCTAACCCCACACCACACTACGTCTTAATTTATTGCAAATTTTATGTGTAATCTACACTTCACGCGGTTTTGGAACAGTCTTTTAGCATTATCGTTTTATAAAAAGCTAAAACTTTATATGTTACACAGACGAAATACTGCGATGCTTACGTGACCGCATGAGCATTTATATTACTTACAATCAAGACTATATCTGGGCTTGTCAAAGGTCGGAGTAATAAGTGTCCTTGCTGTCGATTTGGCTACAATAGTTGAGAGAATATGAAAATACAAAGTAAAAACAACGTTGATTATACTTTTTTGCATTCGTTCAGTGGACCGCTGTTTTCCTAATTGTAAACTATTTAAATACAGTTCAAGATTAGCTCGAACCTTGGCATGACTACTTCGGGATCTGGGACATTACCCACTGAGCCATACTACCATACGCTACATATAATAATAATTACTGTTATATAGTTTGCGTTGTCTTCAGGAGGAAGTTATATGTCTTCCTTCTTTCAGGTAGACAGAAATTCAAAAAAAGTTTCAAATATAAAACTCTACTCGGTCATTTTATATCAATTACTACATCTATGATCAATTGGCTTGCCGGTACTAAACAAAACAGTGGAAAGTTGAAATAAAATCCGTAGAGACTGTGGGAATTCGAAAACATTGTCCAATGAAAAAATCCCCAGTCTAGGAGAATAATTCTGTTTTCTATTAAAGGCATTACCCAGTGTATACCAAAAACCAAATTAAATAATAAGCAATCCAACTTTATTATTACATTCAAAATCCCCGCCCTAGGAAGTGTATTATGTAAAAGTGAAGCTCAGAGCTGGCATTAAATAACAATAGGCCAAAAAGCTATCCTGAGCACGATTCACCAAAATGAAACCTTCGCATTAAAACAGGAAAATATGTGGAAACGTAGCTGTGGTCTCGATGGTGAAGAGAGGCGAGAAAATTAATTAAAAGACAAAATCGGTTTGATTGATAAATTGTATTTTTTGTCTCATGCAACATATATAAAATATCCTGTCATTATAATAAAATTATATAAACATACATTTAAATAAATAAATATATATATATATATATATATATATATATATTATAAAGGTATATCATTAAAATTTATTTGTGGGATTATATATATAATGCCAGTATAAAATAAACACTATATAAATTTGAAAAGAATATTCTTCAAGTTTATCAGCTTCAAGTACTTGCAGGATTTACACACTGCATACAATTTTCATATATATACAAAAACTTATGCAATTCGACAAATTCTTCATTCAGGCCTGGCCTATATGACATCTCTTATGATCTGAAGTTATAACATTTCAGACTCCTGATCTGCATTTGTAGAATAGACACGACACATTCTGGGGAAATGATTTTGAAGTGTGATGTAATAGCATAATTTTAAATAAAACTATGTGTTTATGCGTAATCTAAACATTGGTTATGACAACAAAGCCAGTTTATTGTGGGGACCGGATTTGCTCTAATTGGGAACTCTTCAAGTACTTGCTAGGGATCGGCAAATAAGCTAAACAAATGAAGGCTAGGATAATGGAAAAACTGAAGCAGTTATATGTCTGAAAATTGCCAAACATTCGTGGAAGAGGTGATGCAGTGGAGGTGTTTGAAACGTATATGCAACAATGTCTTGGTTCGAGACCGTGGCGCAGATAAGTTTGGCAAATACTTTATGCAATGTTTATTTTATACGGCAACGTAAATACATAAATTTTGCATAATAATATTAATTAAAATCAAGAAATTAATGCAATTTTATATATCATTTATAAATGATATTTTATTATAAAGTAAGAGGTGTTTACTAGCTAAATTGAGCTTAGTCACTGGCTATAATTTTTTTTATAAGAAGGTCATTCTTATCTTAACCATGTTAACTTTCTAAAATCTGTCGTCATTTGTTTGGAAATATACTAATTAATTGGATCGAAGTTTGTATATCTGGACTTCTAATAATTTTGCAGTAAGATATGATCCTTTTAGTAACCCAACGAAGTAGAGAGCAGAAAAAATAAATGTGTATAACTTTCTTGATTTGAAGCTGCAGATCAAAGTGTAATGGAAATATTTTAAATATTTTCGTTAGAAATGTTCGACGTTAGAGCTTAAAGATACGAATGGTCTGTCAAGATTGTTCTAATTTTTATCTCGATTTTATTTTGATGTCAATTTCGTTAAGGCGAGCTACATAAAAGCGATGCTTCACTCGATGCAACAACTTTAAGACATTAGTTAACCAATTGCCATCACCACCTGTGCAATCAATGCAGTTTAAGATTGATGACTTGTGCACGTGTAACAAAAGCTGAAAATAATTTCACGATCATCAATGCACAGTCTGCGTTTAGAGTCAAGTACAATTTATATGTTGAATCTTTTTGCGCAGTGCTGTCCTTCTCGTTGTGGATTTGACTGCATTTTTCTTGTTCGGGATAGGTCGGTAAAATCTTGAATGTTGTACCCATCAATCAAGGCCAATAATCAGAGCACCTGAAAATGTACAACATTCTAAATTTTACCGACCTAAGAGTGCTATCAATTGTCCCGCACAAGAAAAATGCGGTCAAATCCACAAAAAGTACAATTTAAGTTAGATTGCTTGGGCTTTGAGGTGAATGTTGGATATTCCTAAATGATATATAGACTGTGGTTTGGTCCGCGTTGGACAATATATCTCAGCGCTCTAACGATGTTATTTGCAAGATCAAACGCGACGCTACGCATAATTGACAGCAGTTTCGCTGTATTGTGCGACTGTTTAAATACAATGGGATTGGAGTCTGTCTTAAAAATTGCAAAACAAGGTTCTCAGAATCGGAATTAATGAAGATGGTCATAAGTAAGATCAAAATTGATTCGGCATACTCTTGTCAAAAGTCATGTCGACGGTCTCTCTTATAAGGTGGTGCATAGTATTAAAGTTTGAGCCTTAACCGTAACAAAAATTTCGATGTGTATAGATAGTAAAAAAGTTCGTGTTAGTCCATTCACGTTAACTGTCCAAATTTTACAGTTAGTAGAAAGGTCATCCATTGCCAAACAATTGGTTAGTTCTATTTTATGCCAAAGTCGAATGCTCTTAAAATTAAATATCAAATTGTGCGCAATTACGTCATTTTATGAAATCGATATGATCTTGAGAAATTCGGTAACTTGCCTCGTTAATGCTGCCGTTTTCATCTATTTGATTTTCATCGTAGTAGTCCGCTCGGCTAGATTCAAATGTGGATAGAATGCTGCCAGTACGGTGCGCCCTCTCCAGAGCATCTCGACGTTTACTTGCCTTCTCCAGTCTCATTTGCTCCTTGTAGTAGTCAGCAAAGTTATTGACTATAATAGGAATAGGCAAGGCAACCACTAGAACACCGCATATGCAACAACTCGCCCCAATGACTTTTCCAATCACAGTTCTGCATTTGTAAAATAAATTAAAGCAGTGGAAACAATGGAGATTCGTTAACGTTCATCGAAACATTGTTATACTGTTATTTTGCATAAATTATTCACAGAAAGCGTTCAACTAGCATTGTAAGTCAAACTGCTATGAAAATGAAACTACATTGTTATTTTTAGCCAACTTAGCACATGATTTATTAGATGGATTACCTTTACACGATAATATGTTTCTTCTTAAAGCTCATTTACAATTACAATGCTTATGCAATGCACAAATAGTAAATTATAGCCAAGATTAACATAATCAAGAACTACACAGACAATTGTTCCAATCAAGATATAACTTAACTGTTAACTTTTAAGCATATGATGCATTTAATACGCCTCAGTGCATGATTTGTTTTCAGTTTATTTCTTCGTTTTCATATTAAAGTTAACTCCTACGTTTCTCTGTCTGTTTCAATGGTTGGCAAAGAAAGATTTTAAAAGTTTTGGCAGAATTTCATTACAAACGAAAAAGATGGACGGTTAGAATCATCTTAAATTAAATCAAGCTATATAAATATTGGCGACTATAGAGTCTTAGCAAGATGTAGTATAAATAGGGCCTCTTTATATATATATATATATATATATATATATATATATATATATATATGTGCTTGTAAGTGTGATTTTGTGTGTACTTATCGTTTTATTTAATTTGTTCACTGTTCAAATAATACAGGTCAAAATTAGGCATGATTAATAGGATCCCTGGAAAACAAAATAAATTTAAAATAATTGAACTCGTTAGCTAGGCATAAAGATTTAAAACTATGAAATAATACGAAGATTGTGTTTTGCATACCTAGGTTTTGTTAAGCATATGGCAGAATATGTGATTCACTTAATAGAAAGGGTTTTGAAAATAATTACGCAATCCAAATAAGCCAGACAAGAGCGTTGTCATAAAGCGAACTCACGATTAAAGACAAGAGCTGGGGAATAAATGCTCCTTATCATCTTTCTACACTTTTTTATTTAATAGTAAATATTTTGAAATATCTATTTAGCGTGAAAATACATTATTGTTAATTTAAACATTACACAAGAAAATGGCATCACCAAATAATCCGTATAAGATTTGCATCTTTCCACTTGAGGAAGAAATATTGAATAACAATAAAACATATGGTTATTAAACTGCATGGTTTTTCAATATCAGGAATGTAAACTGAAGTTAGACATAAAAGGGTGAAAATAATTTCAACATCTGGCACAAATGAAATTGATCATAATAATTTTAAATTGTCAGATCTTCATTGTTTTATTTTGAACGAAATGGAAATTAGGCATTCTATAATTATATTTCTAGAAACATGCAAACACACACACACACACACACATATATATATATATATATATATATATATATATATATATATATATATTTTGCTTTTAATAAATAACGTTTAGTTGTGTTGAATCAAAATTCACATTCTCGGAGTTACAACCTGCATTATGAACTATTTACTACAGATAATGGACTTTTCATAAGTAAACTTTTGTTCAATGTGTAATTTTTCGCGTAACAAAACATTGTTTTTTACTTCGTCTTAACAACAATCTGGTCCGCTGTCACAGTGACCATCCAATATATATATATATATATATATATATATATATATATATATATATATATATATATATACAAGTAAGGTCACGACTATTGCAGCGTAAGAGGTAAAGAAAACGATCCGTACTATGACAATGTAAAACAGTTGACATAAATTAAGATTTACATTTGAAAATTTTAGAGCACTGTGTCTTATTCAATAAAAAAATAAATTGCAAACAAAATCGAAAAATTGGTGATATTTAGAAAATATTGCTTCACGATAATTTATAATGTAGCCTATTTATTAAATGAACTTGATCAATTTTTTAAAGATTTTTGTAGCTCAGCTTTTTCGCAATAGAAAATAGTACAGTTTTAATTATTTTCTTAACCTCCTCGCAATTGCAGATTCAAAATTATATATGAACGTGTGTGGAATTTCCACATATAATGATTTTATTTCAATATAGACTTTTGATTTTAAAATAGGTTACTTATTAGCTGGAATAAAACAGGACATACGCAGATAATAATTATTGCTGCTATTTCTGTCAAATTCTAGTATTGTAGATCGGTTTTCTGATAAATATGCAACGTAGAAATATTTTAGCTTTGGTGAATGCCGCAAAATAAAACCATTTCACATTTGATAGATATATAAAAAAAGTCGAATGTATTTACGACAAATGAAACAAAAAAAATTTCATCGATGAGTATGCTTTAAAATAGCGCTTATAGCATACCTTAAGGAATACGGCAAAAAAATGTTATGACAAAACTCTTGTTCAGTAACTCTACTGAAAGCTAAAATGAGCTATCTGATTTGCAATGACGAAAACAATGCAAATATATTATTAAGAATAACGAATTTTAGTCAACTACAAAGTATTTCCAGAAAATGCTGGAAAAATCGTAATACGCACACTTCGAATAGAATAATTACGAACATGTAATTAAAACTTCAATCGGTTCTTTGCGAAACTGATATTGCAAAGCTACCACTCGCGAACGTAAATCGCCGAATTTCAACCTGTAATTAATAGCCAGTAAGATTTTGAAAGAAAGTAGACTATTTCTATGTTCCCTTTAAATTTAATGCTGATATTTATTGTAAAACATTTTTATTATTCATGAACGACAGTCTGATCCAGAGAATATTTCTATGGAGCTTCAGATAGTCTTATAAAGTTTATCGTATCACTAACATGAGAAAGGACAAGAAAAAAGACTTAACGGATATCAGAAATTTAACCTTTCTATTTCCTCTTACGTATATATAAACGGAAACATTTATATATTTTGAAAAAGTTAAACAAGCAGTAAATTGAAATTAGAAAATAATTCGAAATTGTAGAATATATAAACAAATACATGCATCATCTCAAAAGCAGATTAATTACTTATACATCCTTTTCTGCATCTAAAAGCTGTAAGCGATTTCTAAGTCAACAACGCTTTATACACTGCTAGCCTATTTATTTAAAGTATTGTTAAAAGAAAACTTGCTGTCTTATATAACATTCATTTACCACTTCATAAATTATGTGCAACTAAGTCATATCTACTTTCTTTAAAATTGCGCATTAAAAATTTTACTCCAAAAAAAGCAGAATGGTAAGAAATACTGAACTCTTTTTCAATCAGAAGTTCCGTTGTCCTTTTAAATTCATTGTTTAACAATATATTCGGTCGGCTGCGCAAAATATCCGAAAGTGATTTAATCGTGTAATGATATACAACATTCGTCGTTTACCAAATGTAGCTAACCAATTCGTTAGGTTATGTGAAACAACATAACTTAAATTTAAGTTCAATTTCCTTTCACCTTTTGGCAGGGTTTATTTTGTAGAATAACAAAGTTAGGGTGGCAAGTTTGGAATATAGTTTAAACTAGATGCCTCGTTGAAACAAAGTTTGTTTATTGTGCCGCAGAGTGGTGATTTGGATAGAGTCATAGACTATAAATTAAATAGGCCACGGTTCGATTACCATTTTCCGCTAACTACGCGCAGTTCTTCACGAGTTCCCAAAGAAGGTGAATTTCATACGCTTGATTAGTTAACTTTATTGCTTTAAGAATTGCTTAATTTATAAAAAGATGTTTAACTATAAACAAAATCTTGCCAAAAATCTGCCGTTCAGTACATAAATATTTTTGCATTCAGTTCAACAGTTGTATAACAAGTGAAAATTCTGCTTAACAACAAATACAACAAATCAACTAGATTTCTCAAATGTGTTTGGGACAATGTGTGATCATGTTACTCATTTTAGAGAAATAATTTAATCAATTCCGTTCATAATGAGACAAGCAAAAATGTTTTGCAATTTAAGTCGACACTATTTGAAAGGAAGCTGCATAGAAGTATTGCTGGGAAGGAATATTTAAGTCCAAAATCACGCATATCCTTTACATTAGCTACTGATTGCTGTTGAGAACTAATATATAGGCAAATGTTAGTTGTTGCGACTTAGTAACAAATTAGTTTAAATATGACCAGAAGGATAAACCAAAGACAGCATGAACGGAAAGTAAAATCTCTATACATTTAGATAAGGAATGTGAGAAATTGGACGATACAATCTCCTATACGAATTTCTAAGCCTACATTAGTGAAGCAAAGTTCATTTAAAGTCTTCGCCAATGCGACGTCAGTTAACTAATTTATATATATATATATATATATATATATATATATATATATATATATATATATATATATATATATATATATATATATATATATATCAACCCTGCAAAATGTTTCCAACATTAAGGTTGTTACGTCAAAACATAATACCAACTCTATTATTACCGAAAAGGTACATGGTTCCAACACTATGGCTACTGAGACGATGCATGGTACCAAAATGATGGATTTCAAGTTATGCCAAAATTCAAAATAATTGAGATTTACAACTACGTCTGTACACCTGTTACTCCAGCAAATCTATACGCTCTGAACTTGATCGATGTCAGTTATCACATTTCGCAGTAATCATGACATCAATTAATTTAATATACAACAATTAGTTAACTTTTGTTGCTGAGAGCTAATATATATAGGCAATTGGATATTACTTATTGCGCACCTACTGACATATTAAATACGATCAGAAAGAGAAACCAGAGACAGCTTGAATGTACCCTTATTTTTCGTGTGTATATGCGTTCCCTGCTTACTGGCGACTCATCAGTAGGAGACGGTATCGCACCCAATACCCACTGTATATTTTAATGAGAAATATTGGAAAATTGGACAGTCAAATCTCCTATGCAAATCTGTAAGCCAACAGTAGAGAAACTAACTTCATATAAAGCCATCAACAATGCAATGTCAAAGCCTACAAACTATATATATAGATATATATATATATATATATATATATATATATATATATATATATATATATATATATATATATATATATATATATATATATAGTTAGCTGTCTGGATTCCTATGTTCTAAGAGCTGAAAAGGTTCTATGCAATCACGAATGTAAACTGTTTACGGCTTTGAAAACATTTAAATAAGACTTTAAAATTAGTATTTGTCTGTTTTATTAATATAAAAAATACAGTCTAATTAAAAGAGATTGAAAATCAAACCACGAAATTTAGTATGTCTAAAGACATTTGTAGAATTATTGATAGCTATAAGGAAATTGGCGAGATAAAATTTGCTTTAGGCCAACTCGAAATCTATCTTGCGTGTGAACCTTAAGTTGAAATAAAAATAAATTGTATGCAATTTTTTTCAAATTTGAAAAGGATTTTTGCCATCGTATCGTTATTCCAAAGTAAACCAAATAAGAACTAACTCAGCTCACTTGAGAAAATCTAGATACGCTAAAAAACTTATGGAGTAAATTGCAACCTTATCTATGAAAGTTTAAACAATTTATCTATGAATTAAATCTTTACTTTCTTTAAAAAGCTGTTCATATTTACCTATAAAAAAATAAGTTTACTCTAGTAACTAGGGAGAAATATGTGAGAAGAAAACAATACAACAAACATTTAGAGTCTGAATGTCCAAAAAGAAACTACAGTGAAGCTTTCACCAAAATGCATATAAGCAGTAATGTAATTTAGCTAAAGTTTTCAATCTTTAGTTAGCAATATTTGACCGTTAAAATGTTAAGTTTCTAATATAGGAAGCTAATTAAATTATGCTGAAACATAGCGGCATTCTTGAAATGAAATTTTCGCTAGGTCGATATCATTATTTGCTGCTGTTTTTTTGTGTATAATTTGTTATGATACACAGTGAAAACTATAATTATTTCTTAAAATCAGCATAATAATAGATATACTTGCGACTGATTTTGATATCGTTCACCTCATCTTGTGGTAACAACAAATTTAAAACAATAAATATTTCAAATATAAATATTCCAAACAAGTTTATCCTGATATGCCTACTGCGCGAACTCATGAAAAAAATAACAAAAAATTTTCTCCAAATTGAAATTTAAAAAAATAAACCACATTTTCAAGTGGTGTCGTGCGTTTCTTCACTACAGCCATGGAGAAACAATTCGCCACTGAATATTGCCCGTTTTGATAAAAGCATGTGATAACTCAGCTCACTTGAGAAAATCTAGATACGCTAAAAAACTTATGGAGTAAATTGCAACCTTATCTATGAAAGTTTAAACAATTTATCTATGAATTAAATCTTTACTTTCTTTAAAAAGCTGTTCATATTTACCTATAAAAAAATAAGTTTACTCTAGTAACTAGGGAGAAATATGTGAGAAGAAAACAATACAACAAACATTTAGAGTCTGAATGTCCAAAAAGAAACTACAGTGAAGCTTTCACCAAAATGCATATAAGCAGTAATGTAATTTAGCTAAAGTTTTCAATCTTTAGTTAGCAATATTTGACCGTTAAAATGTTAAGTTTCTAATATAGGAAGCTAATTAAATTATGCTGAAACATAGCGGCATTCTTGAAATGAAATTTTCGCTAGGTCGATATTATTATTTGCTGCTGTTTTTTGTGTATAATTTGTTATGATACACAGTGAAAACTATAATTATTTCTTAAAATCAGCATAATAATAGATATACTTGCGACTGATTTTGATATCGTTCACCTCATCTTGTGGTAACAACAAATTTAAAACAATAAATATTTCAAATATAAATATTCCAAACAAGTTTATCCTGATATGCCTACTGCGCGAACTCATGAAAAAAATAACAAAAAATTTTCTCCAAATTGAAATTTAAAAAAATAAACCACATTTTCAAGTGGTGTCGTGCGTTTCTTCACTACAGCCATGGAGAAACAATTCGCCACTGAATATTGCCCGTTTTGATAAAAGCATATTCAAGACACAAGCATGCACTTATTTGCAATTTCGCTAACTCAAAGTGGATCAAATTGATATTTGTAGCCGCCTCTTTCCTCTTAAAAATATGTCTTCAAGCTCATAAATATTAAATAATTTAACAATGTTCATTTATAATTAATGATGAGTAAAAGTGATGGAGAAATTTTTAAATGTTACTTTTAAGCAGAATTGATTCTTGAGTAGACAAATGCTCATTCTAACAAAAATAAAGAGATTATTTTTTTTGTGTACAAAAATCATTTTAATTTAGCAGTTAAAACGTCGAAAATAAAAATTTATTGTGGATATATCAATTAATTTTTATTTCTGTGACATACCACACATCGAATGCACATCACAGCTATCTGTTATCATTTCTGTATGACTAAGATAAGTAAAAATATTTACCTTCGATGTTGATAACGTGTCAGTGAATATTATTGAGTAATGCTGTTTTAACGTAGACAAATTCAAATCTGAAAAACTGAAATAATCGGGTGATGCACTCTCCTTGGCTAAGAAACTAATCTGATTATTAGGCGAAAAAGTGAATCTAAAATGTACATAAGCATAAATATCTACATTAGAGAAGAACGATTTATACAATTTTTGTACAAAATAGAAAATTTTAATGATTCAGATGAAAATTGGCAACGAAGATAATCGGTACGAACAATTATCTTATAAAATGATCTCAAACTACTTGCTACCTTACTGTATCTATTAAAATATGTTCGATATTGAGTGAAGCATTTAAAAATAAACGTTTATAATAGTACTACATTTTTTCGTTAAGAAAGTTTGTTTCGAAATTCTGTTAACTTATTATTTCAAAGAATAAAATTATTATTTTAGCAACTTGATTATTTTGCGTGGAAAAAATTCTACCGGTGTATTCTACTTATCTACACTTCTTTCTCTCCTGGATACCACTCATTAATATTTCATTTAAGAAAGTAATAGTTAAAAAATGTATGATGCGTAAAAAGAAAAATCTACATCAAATCACCCTATTTTCACCTATTGGAACGCAGACGCTCAGGTAATTTCGATGTGTCTGATTACTACTGGACCCAAAGCCAACGCAAGCGGACACACACAGGCGTGGCGTACGCTTATATAGTGAATCATCAGTGGGTATATTTAGATCACAGTAGTTTCACATGAAGAAGTGTACACGTGCAGATATGCACAAAAATACATTGCGCACACAAATCTTGTAAAAAATCAGTTAGGCTTAAAAGTTCTACCAGTATGTGTTAATAAAACAGCTTAAATTGCACTTCGCATTTGACTTAATATCTGTCAAATTGTTGGTGGGATGAGCTTGCCGCCGAAAAAATATTCCAAAGCAGTAAGTAGGATTACACGAAGTAAAAATAAAGACAAGGGATATAAACACCTTGTGTTGCAGAATAGCGACCAGTTAATCATTTAAAAAATGGCAGGTTTCATTAAAACATTTTAAACATCGTTCATCGCGGAAATGTCCCATTTTTTAAGTTAACTGATTTAAAATTATTCTATTATCTTGTTTAAATTGCTAGATTCATTTGCTTTTGGATAAACTATGCCCAATCACTTTATTATTTTATTTTTTGTTTTTGCCAATGAGATTTATTTAAGGAGACGATAGAAAATACATCTAGGTTAGGGAAACTCCTTAAATTGCGAAGCACTGAGGTCAAAATGCACATAAAGGAGGGAATTATTCCCAGTGTCACAATCTAATGTTTTATTTCCACAATTAAGTTTTGCGAAAAGCAGATTAGCACCATTGGTTTTCAATAATTTCATTCTATTAAATTTCAAATAACACGACTTTTATGTCTCTTCGACTGGTTCTGATTTGTTTCCTCACGATGAAGCCTTTAACAATTTTTCTGTGTATCGAAAATGTTGGTGTGTCAATCATGGAGTCTACAGCTACGGGATAAATCATAAACCAGCATTCAGAGAGAAATGCACGTCGTGCGCCAATAAATTAACTGGAAGTAAATTATTAGAGACGTACAAGTGATAATCTGCTACGCGCTTAAGTCAGTGGGAAAACGGAAGCATACCGGGGATGCTAATGAATCTAAACAACAGCTAAAGTAGGTAAGGGTGCATATTATGAAATGTTCTTATGTTTATTCATGTATGTTTCTGACAGCTAATTTACTTGAATGACTTGAAATCTGCTTATCCTCAATTTCGAGAAGATATATGACGATACCATTACAAGAGTGCTGCTAAGAAACGGAAAATGTAATGATAGATTTCGTAAGATGCATTAACTTGATGCTTTTGACTCAGTCCGATAGTAGTTTCTGATGAACTTCAAATGTAAAATTGAGGCAAATGATCATTGCATTTAGCATTCACTTTAAAACGATTGTCTAGTGGGTTTGCATTATATAACTCGCATGTCAGTTGATTAAAGATTTTTATTTTGATCGTCTGAACAACATTTAACAGAATATTTTTGAACTGTGTTCGTGGCTGAATACCTTTTAAAATGTCTCAATACACAAAAGGCATTTTTTGGAAGGCAATGATGGAAAGAAGCGTGCCTATAGTGCTTTCGGAAAAATGAAAGTCACCTTTTATTGAAAGAAAAAGAGATTTGTCTTGATATTTGATTTATTTATTTGCCAAATAGGGAAGGTACCCCTTTGAAGGACACATGTAGATTTGGATCTCCTGGAAAAAAGTTTAGACAAGCAAGAGTCAACATTTCATATTACCCGTTTTACATTAGTTATCGTACGGTTAAATAAACAAGTCACATAAGGCTGCGTACTCTGGTACTTGAGAGATGTCCGTTGAATATTGCACGTGTCTACATTACTCACTGACGTCGGTTCTTAGGTCAAAATTTTAATCCAGATTATGATCGAGGGTGACTCCAATGGCTTACTTGCCAAGCTTAAACTATACAAGCTTGTGTACAAATTTAGATACACTTGCGTCTTGAACTTACTGGTGAATAATATGTGTCAGCTGACCTATCCACACTTTATTTTTGTTCAAGATCCCTTGGAATGTTGTAATCATTTGCGTAGAACTAACATAGAAATGATATTCATTGTACCCGAAACTGCGCACAAAATCACCTGGGAACCGAAATTGTTTAATGCTCTGATAATAATGTTCTTTTCACAATAACGTTCTTCGCGCTTTAAAGAATAGTAATACTACTTGAGCGTACTAAGTATAAAACAACGGAATAAACAAACGCACTAAACAACAGCAAGTTTTCTCCAAAGTATTGTTTAAAACCATTCCGAACAACTCTTACTATAATAGAGCTTTGCACTCTGGGCAAGATCTGCCTCAGTTTTCACGTTTTGCCAATTTTATTTAAAGCAAACTAGATATTGCATTGAATGTTGCCATGACTACCAAGGCAATATATTATCCGATGTACATCAAACTATGTATAGATGGATTAGCTTGCTGTGGCAATAGCCACCTTTAAGACAAATAATGAACAAAGAGTCTTATCCAAAGCAGACATTATTTCAACAGAAATTCCTCGTAGAAGCTCCCGTATAAGAATGAAGCAGTCAGCCCAATGATAAAAGCAGACTTCGAGCCGAAGTGAACATAAATTAATTAATATTTGCAAATTTGTTTTATTAAATCGATGCTCTTTATGCGAGCAAAATTCTATATATAATTGAGTAAAAATAAAGCCTGTGTGGTACATTTAAAATGGCTTCTGATGGGTTGGAAACGTTGATTCAGGGACTGAATTCTCAAATGAATAATTTAACTGCAGAATTAGGCATAATTAAGGCTCGTCTGGACGATACGCTAATAATAAACACAAACGACATACACGTACGTGGACCATCCAATATAGGTGGACACAACACTTGCAAAACAGGTATTTAGAATGGTAATTTGGCATTAGGTGTTGCGCACACAGTAACAAATTATTTAAAATAAAACCAAAAGGACAAGCCAAATTCAACATGAACAAAAGGTGTCATCTCCTGGGCACATTCGTTTCGTGTTTCCTGGCGTACAGTGTTACAAATATAAATTTAATTGAGCTGAAACCTTTTGTTCATATTCTCTTTTGTATACCATCTTGTCTTATTTAAGAATAATTTATACAACATATGTCATACATTTATGTACGTATACAAATCATTCACAAATTTAAATATAAATTTAATTTATGTTTGATTGAGTGATGTAATGATTATCATTAAAATTTGATAACACGTGTTAAACAGTAAAGGAGTATCATGCTTTACAAAAGTATATCTGGTCATATTTTGTCTATTTGAGCTAATTTGTAAATAGTTACGCAATTCTTAACAAATAACCTTGAGCCAACGAATTAGTCTTCTATTATTAATGGTGAAATCAAAATTAGTTTAAAACGAAGTTGATTTACTTCAAATAGTGTTAAAGAACAGAAGAAAGCTTTGGCTGAACTAAGGTGAAACTAATTTAAAATTTATGAAATTTAACAGACGTGATGAAATGAAAATTGTTTCAATTACTCGCGTGATTAGCGAAAGAATAGGAATACATTAATCAAGTAAGGATATAAAAATTTAGAACACGCCATGGTTAAATTTCTCGAGTGAATTTGCTCAAATATTTAAAGCTTTTTACTTTATAGCTCGTCAACTAACTGACTATTCAATGTGATGAATATGAATGCCTATACGTCTCATATGAGACTCTTTGGACGTCCTGCCGACAAATGTTGTCCCGAAGGGCATGTGGCAATGTCTTATACGTGGTGAATGACTTATATATACCCAAGCTAAATATCTGTGTAGTTGTTACCATTAATGATGTTATCCAGATAAGCTTTAAACAAAAATGCATAAAGAAATATCGCGACCACTTTGCATCGCAGACTTGTATAAGATTAAATATTGAATTTCATGGACCACAGCTATAATTTGTTTGAATAGGTGGTTTTTAAACTGTGTGACAATATCGTGGTCGGAGAATATAACTACCGTCAAATCGTAGATACATGTATTAACAAATATTAGCTATGGCGTACGGGCCACCAATCTACTGGTATAGAACGGGAGCACGACAGAAAATGATCAATTTTTAGAATTTTGACTGGCAACTAGCTGTTATTTGTGCGTAACTATGTCAACCACATTCACGTAACGCCCTGACTTTTAACAAATCTGCATTACCTGACGAGTGTTAGCCCAGAGTTCTCTCGTAGTTTTGAATTGACTTCGTTTAGATTGAGGTAATAGGCTGTGTCCCAATCAATTTAAGACTCTGTTCATTTACATAAACGCGAGCAGCCGACATTTACTACTTTCACAAGCAATCCTCAATCGTTTTTAGAAAGGAGAAGCAACGCGGATGCTAAATTGAGTTTTGGGAAATATCTTACATGAGTTGCTAAATTGTAGCTGACTTTTTCTACAAATGGCATACTATACATTTAAAATGGACTATCTAGAGTAAACCACGATATTTAAATTTGAGTAGAAGATATAGAAAATTTTCAGTACAGCAAAAATTTCATTATTCGAAATTTATGTTAATTTTTTTCTGAATAAAATCAGTACGAACTTGAACGGTATATTAAATAAGTATGCAACAAGACCTCCTAAAGCGATATAGGTGAATACATATATTGCCTGGTATATGTTTAATAATTTCCAACTTGAATTCAAAATTCACAATATATGATTGTCCTTAGGAGCATTTCCAATAATAGATAAAATTAGATGCCTAGTGGAGAGGAATTTCGATTTCACTCTAGGTACAGGAAATTTTGTAATTTTCCATTAAGTGAGGGGTATTTGTAGAACATTTGAAACGGCATAAAACAGCTGGTAAGATTATTGCATTTATGTTGTGAGGAGTTCGTTCTCGATTAATTACAGAGTGATTTTCGAGATCTGCTGAATTGGGTTTTGACAATGTGTGAGCTTTGTCGTATACTATGTGGAAAATGTTTTCCCCGTATGTAATCTTCCGTTTCCCCTTTTTCAGTTACATTTTACTGCCTTGGCAACAGCGAGGGGTGTGCGATCTAAGCTTTGCTTATATATCGTAACCCAATTCAAGTGGTTAATATAAACGATGTAAAAGCCTAAAGAGGAAAGGGACGAATCACCGCCCAGCCACTACGAAGACGACGTCGACGCGTACTTGGAAATGGAGATCAATCGAATCTTTTAGAAACAAATACTGAACAGAGGCAAACCACGATTGTACCTTCTGGAAAGACAAAAGGTGACACTTGCACTGCGCGACGATTCAAGAAATAACTTATTAGCTTTAAGGCAAGCCCAAAGCAAAATATTCGATCAGATTGGCAAACGAGTGAAAAGTAAAAACAGCTGCACAAATGACATCAATACCGTCGTTAGAAGCGACTGAAAATTCACAAATACATGATTATTCAACATTGCAATCCGGACACGCTTCGCTGTCACCAAGGCGAAAGAATAAAAATTAATAATAAGGCAAAACTAAGACGAAATTCAGGGAGCGGGGCGGTAAATCTTACAAGTAACAACCAACAAAGCGAACACATGGTCAAAACTCTGCCTAAAACTCCAAGGATGACCAGATCACAAACATTAATCTGCAATTGGACTTTTAAATAGACTAAAATTCCTTTTTAATTAAAAACGGCAAATTTGACAAAACTGCTTAAATAACGACATCACGCTTTCTATTATTTACTTACTGGAATCTTAATTACGACAGAAAGGATTTAGTAATATAAATCCGCACCGATTTAGAAATTAGAATGTATCTTCGCCACATCCATGCAAGTACTTTGGTTAAAAAATCATTTTTTTCGTGGGTGGTGATAGAAAATATACAACTAAATATTGTGCATGTTATAAATCACAAAACACACATTTCCATCGCTAGCAAATAATTACAAAATTGTCAACTTTTATAACCATCACGAGAATGAATGGAAAACTGACGAGATGAAATTAAACCACAAGTTATGTTTCTATATTAAAATCAGCGATGCGGAACTGACCTATATTTGTCCAATGTAGGTTAAACTAAAAAATCAGCTGCTATTATTTAGCACTTCAAAGTTAATTTCAAGTAAAAAAAGGAATTGTGGAAATTTAACTACAAACGCCAATGTTTGGTTATGGCAGATTGAACCTCAATCATTTTGTATGGCGAATTCATTAAGAAATTAAAAGTTAGGAGCGTTATCTTATGTTTTGGATGAACACACACACATACATATTTTATACAATGAATAAATGTCATTTAAAAATAAAAGAATTATAGAGAATGCTTAGTACTGACAGATTCATTTTACCCGTTGATATTGTGAAAACTTTCTAATAGAAATTGATTCATCATTCTACAAATGAGTGTTTTTTTAGATAAACGAAACCGTGAACCAAAAAACGGAAAATCTAATAAAAATGTTAGAAAGGTTTTCATGTTGTTTTACTTTACAATTTTAAAATGCTTTGCAGAAATCCAAAACTATATGTTAAACAAAGATCTGGCCGAAACAATTGAGAGGGTCAGAATATAATAAATATATAAATAAATGATTGGAATTGGCTGAAACGTCGTTTAGTTCAATAAATTATACGGACTACGATTTTTAATAAATAAGGTGGATACAAATCATAATTATAGTGAGCGAGTTTTTATTATTACGTGTTAGCGTGGTTTATAATATCTACGAACTTATATAACGCTTAACACAATAAATAATAAGGCAAACAGGTAAGTGTATGATCATTGATGAAATCGTCTTTTAATAATTACCTGATTAGTAAAAGTAATATTTCTTATTTAAATAGTAAGTTCTGATATTATTTTGCGAGTTTGGCTGAGAATAGAAATAAATGAAACAGGGAATTAATAACAGGTAAAAAATAAATAAATTGACATATAAACACTTATAAAAGTTGCTTAACTGCTTTGTTAAGGTCAGTTATATTGTATGTGTGTATTGTCAGGCGTGAAGTACAGTTTCTTTCTGGGAATGAAGACAACATTTTAATATATAAGTAAAAAGAATGGGAGTAGTTTACTTTGAAGAAACTGTGTAAATGGATTTATGGGCAAATAAATGCAGGGGAAATGCTTTTGCTCATTAAGAATTTCAATTTCACATTTTTGAAAAATTGATTGGCATCAGTTTTAACCAGTGTATACGAAAAGTAACTTATGGCATCGTGCAGAAGGTTGAAGGTTATTGGTGATACGCATGACAACAGTCAGTGTTTGGGACAGTGATTTATTTACACAAATTTCGCGTTTAAAACTGTTGATAATTGAACTTATAAATGATATATTTTGTTGGACATCTACATGCTGGTAAATTTGCATCAACTATTGTTAAAATGTGAAATCTATCACTTAAAATTGACGTATGGTTTATTTCATTTATTTGCCTTGGATTGGAGTGAACTACTTGTAAATTTTGTGTAAAACTGCACAATATTTTTTCATTTGTGATATTATGCTAGGTAGTCAAAATAATTGCGTAGGAACGTTTTTGAATTTCAGACTTGATCACGTTCACCAAATTAACTGGAAGTGCTAAGACAATCAATACATGATGCTCGATAATAACACCCAAATTTGAAAATCTAAATAATTACTATCGATGATTTATTTCGATAATCTGTTTCTCGATCAGGAAATTTGATTAAAACACACCACAAATCGATTAAGTCTATTTCATCGTTAAAATACTTAAAAGTTTGAAAAGAATTAGTAAATGAAGCTCAATGAAGACATGTTTTATTTGTATAGGATATTTAGAATAAAGTTCGCGATTGATTATTTTCTCATTTATACCGTTTTATAGATCTACGCAGCAGTTTAAAATACCTCAAGATCTTACCATTTCCCGTAATATAATATTTCCTGATGCGAGGAATGATTTCACGAAAAATATTGCGCATTTAAAAAGGTATACGTTTCACTATTAATCATTATAAATTTATTATTTTAAATGAGTCTATTGAACAACGAAACAAATTAAAAGTCTAGGTTTTGACTAAGTGTTTTTCCCATAATCAAAGTGTTGCAAAGTCGAATGTTGGGCATTATTTCTAAGAGATTTTGGATGAATTATTATGTTAGTGATCTATTTTTTTATATTATACCTTATTGTGCAATATATTTATTATGAAAATGCAATTTAATAATCCCGCCTGGTTTATTTAATATAAAAATTAATTCTTCGATATGGAATAAGAACCCTTTATCACAAGCTCTGAAATAGGGGATACACAAATGTATTTTTCTATTAATTTATCCGTATTTTTATCTTTAGCCATTAACAAAATAGTCCATAAGCATAAAAATTATTAACAAGAGTGAGTTTAGCATTAAATAATTTGATAACACTGAAAAAACTCCAAATTGATGAATTTTGTCATATGCAGGAACGATTATTATTTCAATAATATATAAAAACAGTGATATATGTCTTGAAATGTTTAGACTAAAAGAAACCAGGTAACATAGCAGGGCGCAATGAAACGTTACGAATTCAAGACATTGAAAAGTTAAAAAAATTTGACGCGATTTAATACGCAATGCATGATTGGAGAATTTTATGCACGAAATTTTGAAAAAACATTTTATAAACGAGGGCATTGGTTATGCTATCCTGTTAAAATAGCGCTTTGAACTTTTCCCGAAACATGCCGGCACTGCAACTATTTTGAATAAATATTGTGAATGTACTATCTAATTTGCATTTCAAATTCTACTTCCAAATGTAGTAAACAGTGCCATTAATTGGATAAATCAATGACGACGTGTAGAATGATTAGAACACGAGTAAAATCGCAAATTTAGCTTAATTGCTAAACATTTGCCAATTTTTCATAATAAAATCTTTTTTTGTGCTTTTCTACACAGATAAAGGGATGAAATTAAATTTGTCAATGACATTTACATTGAAAAGCAATAGACTGCGATTTGGCAGTAAAGAGTACCTGTTTATTCAACGCTCCATATTAAAAAAACTGACTTTCCAACACATTAATAAAATACTTGCCTATTCACTTAAAGGCTTGCCTGTATTTTAATGGAGCATTAACATTGTTCAGTATTTTTAAGACACAAGCGAAACTTTTGCTCTTACTCACTAAAACATGGGAAATGTTTTTTACACAAATGCCAAAATAGATATTAAAATGAAGAGTACACTGTTAATTAGCTCAGAAATTCTATTTTTGTACTAAAGGCCAGTTATAAATTGAACAAGGCAACACAGAAATAAGAGAGCCCATTAGTTATTTAGACAAAAATGGAAAATTGGAGCGATGTTAATAAGCAGAAAAATTCCGCTTCCACCCTTCACTTATATTGACCCGCAAATTCTGGCTATAGATACGCACACCTTATGAACAAATAACATATTTTAATCTATTTAAACGAACATTGGTTGCCCGGGCGATGATAACAATTACTATAGTCAAGGTTTAAACTGACCTATTAATTACTTACATATGTCAGTATAAACTAAGAATTGTATAGTGTAGAAAAGGTAACTATAATCAAGGTGCCTTTTCTACATTATACAATTCTTAGTTTATACTTACAAATGTATGTACTTAATGGGTCAGGTGTTTATATCAAGTTCGCAACCATGATTATAGTAATTATTATCTCCGCCTGCGCAACCAATGTTTGTTTAATTATATAAATGTTCATTTCAATACCACTTCCCCATGTAGTGTGGTTTCTTTTCAGTAATGACAGATTTGGGATGGTTAAATGGAACTTTGGGTTTGAATTGATGCCATATGAGCTCCACCTAAAAGAAAAATTGACTAACCAAGTTACATTAGATAGTATATAACTGAAAATTGTGTGTAGTGTGCGGCAGGGTGGCTTATTGTTTAGAGCACCATATTCCATAGCAGATGTGTCCAGGTTCAAGCTCTGTCCGCGGAAAATACTGGCAAGTACGGGATGAGTTCCCAATATGGACGAAACCGGTCTACTGGATGAATTGCTTTTGCTACAGTATACAATTCTTAGTTTATATTGACATATGTAAGTAATTAATGAATCAGGTGCTTATATCAAGACCGCAACCTTGATTATAATAATAGCTGTCCATTCCTGTGAGAAGCCCATAGTTTTTGCGCCGAGCATAAGTCTATTTCTGCCAGATGAATGTTCGTTTTAATGCGAAAACGAACAAAATAATCTATTTGATTTTTTTACATTGATGAAGTCCAATATATAGATGGATTACAATGTTATAATTTACTATTTTAATAACAATTTACATCGCTCCAGTTATTTATATTGAGAAATATTCAGAGAGTTACTATATGTCAAAACCAATTTCGTTTGAATGACAAAAAAAGGAAAGTTTACTCCTTTAAAAAATTATATGATTTATTAAATCGATAATGAAACGTGGATAAAAACGAAATCGTGGAGAGAGGCGTTCAAACGACATAACTTATTTGACAGCAAACTAAAAAGTAAATCAAAATGCTAATAATATATATATATGATTAACAGTATTTCGACACTATTTTCTGTTCTGTGCACTTTTTAAACCAAATAATAGACTAATAATTTGATGTAATTATTAGAACATATTATATTGAAAATGACTTGAAGAAAACAGGCCTATTGACAAGCAAACGTTAATTAAATTTTACCCTACGATCTGTGTTGCATTACGAGTAATTGATTATTTCTTAACCAGATAGTAAATATTCATGTCTCAAATTTGCGCACAAACACGGAACTTATAAATAATCTGTTATTTAATTGTTTTTAGATTTTAATCAAAAACATGTTTAAATTTTATTTTTATATAATAAAAAAATATATATATCTTTATTGTATCCATAGCATTGGAATATCACTCAATATATTTCTTATTTGGCAGAAAAAAACCGATTAACAACAACGTGGATATTGGCTATTGTCGTTTTATATAAAACAAAAAACACCTGCCTTAATATTCAAAAGTTTCATCAAAAGAATATCTTGATCGACTGGACACAAATCACAAAACCCGATAACAATTTACTAGCATCCAGGCAAAACCAAATACACCCTCGACCAGATACAACAATAATAAGATCAGATCGAAAAAAATAGCTACACATACAAAGACAGATAATACGAAAAGATATGAGAATTCAACATAGCAATCTGCACCTGCGCTGTTACCAAGTGGACAACAAAATTTGCGGATCAAGCGGAAACGAAAATCTACAATCGGGAAAAGAACATTCGTACACGTAACAGACAACAGTGCCAGAAATTGGGTTAACTCTCAAGCCATCAATAAAATAATGACCAGAGCTCAAACATCACTTTGCAATACAGCGGGAAAGACATTTAAATGCAAACAGACGTACACACAGTCATACGAGTACATACTTACAAATCAGCCAAAACAAGAAACAGAAGTAAAACGTAGTCAGATTTATTGTCACACATATTATCGAATGAAAACCGAGGATGAACATAATATATATATATATATATATATATATATATATATATATATATATATTGATTTCTAGATCGTAATGTTTGTTCTGGTAAGTGAGTCTGTTCCAAGGCCAAATTCTGTGAAATAATTAAAGAGTTCCTAATAAGATGAAATCAGGCTCCTGGGTGAATTGATTGTAATGGCTGGAAGCAAATACATAAATTACCCTGATAGTAAATAAATATATATATATATATATATATATATATATATATATATATACATATAAACTTAACGTGGATAACATCAATTTCACGGGTGGGTGATGTAGCACTTCCATATTTGTGATCAACTTGACTTAGGATATGTTGGGGGACATCATTATTCCTGTAAGTACAGAAAACTTTTTCCAGCTTAAAATTCATATATATTTGTATTCATAATGTTAAACAAAATTGCCCTCCATTTTCGTTAATCAAGTCATTTTTCTAGATCAGTCATTTACGTTTGTTTTAATTCCTGAGTTTTAAGCGGTAACTAAATTTGTCTGGGTGCAGGCATGTTAAAATTGGACAGTAATTTGTGCTTAACAAGAAAAACAGTTGTGATAAATGAATGCTTTCATTCTTAAAATTAACATTTCGTTTCAGAACAATGCTCTAGTGATAATGAAATTTGCATAGTAAGTTTTTGGTCAATATATTATTTATCTTGTAACTTAACTGGTATTTTTACTTTCTTAACAAGAAGCTCGCTTGCTGTCAAAATCGACATGATATATATATATATATATATATATATATATATATATATATATATATATATATATATATATATATATATATAAAGCAATGCCCTACCATGTGACTTCCAATATATATAACTTCCCCAGGTGGCACGGTGCTCCATTTATAATGAAAGATTGATTTATGCAGAACTTATGTCTTGAAGAGATTAAAAATAAGCTACAACTGAAAGACAAGCTAGCCAAGAGCATAAGCCGGCAAGTAACTTCAAATTGCTTGTAGTAAGCGGCACCTCAGGCGCAGTGGATGGAGTTCAACATCCTGAAGCAGCCAGAACTCAGATCGTGTCCATTATGCGGCTAATTCTAGATAGCATTTGACAAGTTTTAAATATGGTCTAACTCAGTCTATTAGATGAATCGTGTTATTTCCTGATGCAATGCTTAGCTTATAATAACAAAATTTCAATATTAAATGCTCCTTCAATTTGACTTGAAATCAATACATTTTCCACAAATAGCATTTTGTCTCTTATTTGATAACAGATTGAATGTGGCTTGTTATAAATTAAATTCATAAAAGGCTCCACATGGAAATTCAAGTCACGTTATTGTCAGTATCAGAAAAATAATATATAATATTTACCAACAATTGTGTATTAGTTGTTGCGCACCTAGTAACAAATTAGTTCAAATATGACTAGAAAGATAAATCAAAGACAGCATGAACGGAAAGTATAATCTCATGCACATTCGTTTCGTGCTTCCTGGCGAAGGAGCCGGTATAATGCCCTTTACCTACTATATATTTTTGTCAGGAATGTGGGAAAATAGAACGGTCAAATATCCTATAGAATGTATAAACCTGCAGTAGTGAAGCTAACTTCATATAAAGTATTCCAACAATGTAAATTCAAGCCAACTCACTATAATATATATATATATATATATATATATATATATATATATATATGTATAATATATAAATATATATATATATATATATACCAAATCTATAAATGGTACTAACACTATGGCTTTTGTGTCAGTAACCGATTCCTAAATTATGGAACCGAAAAGTTACAGGGTACCAACACTATTGTTGCTGTTTCGTACATTATACCATTTCAATGGATTTCAATGTATGCTAAAGCTCGCCAAAATAGACAGTTACCATTATTTCTGAACACTAGGTGCTCCAGAAAATCCATATGCTCTGGCCTTGATCGATATCGGTTTTCATTTTTCGCGGTAATCATGTCAACATTCGAATAAATATATAGCAGTTAGAAACTGTTTGTGGCGAAGAACTAATGTATATACTGCCATATATATATATATATATATATATATATATATATATATATTCTTATAATTGGGAAAACAACACAAATAACAAAGTGGATAAAGGCCATTTATTTCATGAATACTAAACATCTCTTATACAATCATACATATTTATACACGACGCTTTTATTCACAATTATTCAAAAGTGATCTTGTCAAAACACCAGAAAGAATTACTCTCCTTAGGAGCAAAATTCTGCGTAGTCAAGAAAAACCTAAGTGAACGGGACATTATTGACATTCAGGCTGGAACGGAAAATTTCTACAATGACTTAACGAAAGACACCGCCCCACATGCATTCAATGGACAAGGACTGAAAGCTGAGATAGTAAGCGCACTAGAACAATACAAGAAGGAATTCAAAGGCAGCCAAATCATCACAAAACAGCACATAGACGAACTCAGAAAACTCCAATCAGACAAATCCATACGACTTGCCACACCCGACAAAGGATCAGGAATTGTTATACTTGAGGCGGACGCTTACAAGAAGGCCATGAACGATATAATAAATGATCAATCTAAATTTAAGCATGACATCAAACAGAAAGATGATTCAACGAACATCGAATCAAGAATTAATGCAATTTTGAAAAAGATGGAAAAACATGTTCTAACATCGATGGCTGACTCCGAGATTAGATCAAAACTCACAGAAGACATCCAAAAAGCAAAACCAGTCGGAACAAACACCGCAAGATTGTACGGCAAACCAAAAACTCATAAAGCCGTGACAGCCTCAGGAGCTCCTTCGATGCGGCCCATTATGTCAATGATCAACGCTCCACAACATAAACCAGCCAAGTTTCTCTGCAAACTACTTGAACCAATACGGAGCATCATAAACGCAAACACTATCAAGGACTCCTTCGAACTAGCAAATGAATTGAAGGGGAAGAACATCCTACAGAATAAAATGGTCTCGCTTGACGTCTCATCCTTATTTACAAACATACCACTGGATAAGACAACGGAGATCTTGTGTGACCTCATCTAAAATGAGTTTTTTGACTTCCCTATAGACACCAATGACATCAAAGACCTCATATTAGCATGTACTATAAACGTGCAATTTACTTTCGAAGGGATATACTACCGTCAGATCAATGGTGTAGCTATGGGAAGTTGCATCGCACCCCTCCTGGCAGATGTATACATGTATCACCTGGAAAAAACGAGCCTAAAAGGTATAATTGACCAGTGCGCACTCTACAAAAGATATGTAGATGATATCTTGTTGTTCATCTCAGAAGCAGCAGACCCTTCCGAAATCCTCAAACAAGCAAATGGGGTCGATCCAGACATCAAATTCACTCTCGAGGTAGAGAAAGACGACAGTTTTCCCTTCCTTGACATCAAACTCACTCGAGAAGCAAACGGAGATTTGACACTGGCCATACATAGAAAATCCACTTTCATCGGACAATACATTCACTACAACAGCAGTGTGCCAAAATCCCACAAAGGAAACTTAGTAAACAACCTAGCAAACAGAATGAGGAAGATCTGCTCTGAACACAAGATTGAGGAAGAACTGGGCTACCTCAGGAAAATTTTGCTAATGAACTAAAGTTAATATGATATTTAGTACACAGAGAATCATGAGGTTGGATGCCAAAGATCAATTGCCAATTCTCTCCAAATCATTCATAGTCTACAAATTCTGATGTATGTGCGGTAGCACATATATCGGACGTACGAAGAAGCAATTGATAAGCAGAATCCAGCAGCATTTGCCACAGAAATTGATTAACAAAGGCTTGCCACCGTCAGGAAAATTAGCTATTTCCGATCATATATTGGCAACGGGGCACCCTGTCAATTCGACCAATTTCACAATTCTGCATAACGCAAAATCAGAAAAATTATTATTTATCTACGAAGCCCTTTACATAAAACAACAAGCACCTGACCTTAATATTCAAAAGATTCAGCAACATGATATTCTTATCGACTGGCCAAGAATAACAAATTCAACAACAATCCATTATAAGCGGGAACAAACGAACTCGGCTAGGATCTTTGACAAACATGTGGTTGGCAGCAAGCTGGTGGAAATAACAGAGGCGCATACGATGACAGAAGTCTCCAAACAATGTGAGCGTTTAACACTGCAATCCACACTGGCGTTGTTACCATGTGAAAACGACAACTTTGCGCAACGAGGTGAAACGATCAACTATACTGGGAAAAATAGCACTTTTATATGTAACAGTGAACAATGCGCACAAATGGTTAATTCTCAAGCTATCAAAACAATAATGACCAGATCTCAGACATCACTTTGCAATACTGCGAGAATGACCTTTACATGCAAACACGCATACACACAAACACAAACGCATACACACTCACCAACTAGCCAAAACAAGAAACAGCAGTAAAAACGAGTCAGATTTGTTACCACTAGCATAATCAATTGAAAACCCAAAATGTATAAATATGTATGATTGTATAAGAGATGATTAGTATTCACGAAATAAATGGCCTTTATCCACTTTGTTATTTGTGTTTTCCTAATTATAAGAATATATATATATATATATATATATATATATATATATATATATATATATATATATATTATATATATATATACTGATATGATCTAAGCGTTGGTTGTTTTAGAGAGAACCCTTTTTGCAGCAGATGCGCTTTTTTTCTTGTTTGTTCAATGGCCTTGGTCAAGTTGTCGTTGTTTTCTTATCGGCAAATTAGTGAATATTGCATTATTTTACCTAGTATTTTTATTTACTAGAATGAGAATTTTGCTAAAAAATTCATAGCCCATTTGGCATAATCCACAAATATTTAGCACATAATGAAAAACGCAACACACGAATTAAACATGTTAACAATTGATCAAAACGCAACCTGAAAAATAATTATACTTAAGCAGCCTTCCATATCACGCATTAAGCACTTCAAAATACGAAACTTCAGAAATATGCTGTTTAATGCAATTGGCCAGTAAGAATAAATATTATCTTATGCAGAAAACCGTGAAATTTTGTCTAGTTAACTTCAATATCCATTTCATTGAATAGGCAAAATTGTGGTTTAGATACATCTTTAACAAAGGCATAATTATCGACAATATTTATGACCTAAATATCGCAACATGTCAAATGACGAGTACCGAAATCAGTACATCCTGTGTAATTATTAAAATCACGGTTACCATCTGGATATAAACGCCAAAACCGTTTCATATATATATATATATATATATATATATATATATATATATATATATATATATATATATATATATATATATATATATATATTGATAGTTTCTAATTTCACCATTTTTTAAAATGTAAGAACAAAACAACGTACTCCATGGAATAACATTTATTAATAAATCTTGTTTCTACCAGTATCTACAGCCATTGTTCTGGATTCGTTAGTATATTCGTTCATCCAATCCCACTGTTCATGTGTTGTAACCAATCTCCTCTTCGTTTTGCTAGCCTTTGATTTGCGCAATTTAGACCACTGCGTTTGCGCAATTTAGACCACTCCTTTTGCGTAACGTCATTTGGTGTGTCATCGCTTTCATTGTAATTGCGTCCGTAATTGATGTATGTGTCGTATTTTGCGAAGCGTTGGCTATTTTTAAAGGTATGTCGGTTATGTCTTTGTTCCAGTCCAATTTAATTTGTTTGTGATTTATTTTCTGCACGTTTAAGCAGGGATTCAGCTTATTAATTGCAATAGCTTCAAAAGCCAGAAGCATTTTCTCCGTTTTTACCTTGTAGAGAACTGAAAAATTGTTACTACTAACAGCATGACCTGTGAATAGTACATGTTCGCAAATTGCTGATTTTTGTGCAGGAGCTGCACCTCTCTTTAATAGTTTTAAACGTGCAGAAAATAATTCAAAAAGTCAGGTGGACTGAATTAAAAGCAGCCTATATCCGGCTCGTTACGATGAACCACTGCCATGAAGAGGGAGATTGGTTCGCCACATGTTAATGGGGATGAATGATTTCTGTCTACAGTATTTCAACTAGATTCTACATGGAGTACGTTATTTAATTCTGCTCTCTCTCTGTATATATATATATACTCTCTATATACTCTATATATATATATATTATATATATATCTCTCTCTCTCTCTCTGTGTGTTATTTCTTCGTAATAATAAATATATACTTTGTGTAAGATTCAGAATAATGTATATAAAAGGATTATTAAAGAGTGTTAGTTAGCTCCTTCCCCTCGGCAAGGTACTTTTACTTTTTCCACGTTGTTTAGTAGTACGTTTTCATCCTTATAATATATATATATACATATATGGACATATATATATATCTGCTATATATATATATATCTACGAATCTTTGTTTTGGTTTGACCTTGACTACGGAGCTCACTTTGTCGAACGATACACACAATTTCCAGTAATACAATATGTATTTCTGTCCACCTATACGATCGTTTTATAAAAAGCTCAAGCAATATTATTGAATAAGAAGAAGCTCTGGTAGGTGTTCTTTAATTCTATGTACTATAAAAATCGATTATTGATTCATCGGGCGTGAAAACAATTATTCTAATCATTTTGCGATCATAACACTAGACATAGCAATCGCATTATACCACGCACACACAAATATATATATATATATATATATATATATATATATATATATATCAGTAAAAACTAAACATCGAATATTATAAAAATCCATTTTTTCAGTGCACCCGCTTTGTCCTTATTGTGAAATATAAAAAATATTGTAATTGTTTAAGTAATCTTTATGAATTTATTTCTTCCGTTTGATTAGATGAATGGACAATTATGCCCGTTTTTATTGGTTTTCATGGTTCGGAATCAGTCTAATAGATGATCTTCTTTCAGTGTATGCTCTGTGGTTTAGTCATGTTCGGCAATTTGGCATAAAATAAATTTTTTATGCAAAATAATTCTACTTCGTTTTTTATTTATTGAAACGGGAATTACGCTAATTTAAGCAAAGCACCATTAACAAAATTCACATATCATGATTTCATTTAGAAAAACGCCACACAACGAATTTAACAGATTATACAATTAAACAATAATTGATTGCACGGGTAGTGGTAAACATTCTTTAAATCAAGTTTGCGAGTTTGAAGTAACCACCAATTCCATTGTATTTAACTAGTCGACGAACACCATAGCACAACTACTTTTAGTCGCAACGCACTGACGCGTTTCGACCTTCCATGATCATCATCAGAGTACGACGGCAAACTGACTATCGATGATCAAACCGCATTGAATATATATGGAAATCAAATTTAGATATGCGGCTCTCATCTCTAGCAGTCTCGCATACATTGAATAGTCAGTTTGCCGTCGTACTCTGATGATGATCATGGAAGGTCAAAACGCGTCAGTGCGTTGCTGCTGGCGGTAGTTTTGTTATGTTGTTCGACGACTGGTTAAATACAATAGGATTTGTGTTTACTTCAAGCTCATAAACTTGATTTAAAGAATTATAAAGATTGTCAGTTGTATAATTTGCTGTCTGAAAATGATTTTACTTATCAGCGGCCCTTGATATTGTGCATTAAATGCCTGAATATAATAAATTTCAGAAATGCGTGGTTTTCTTCAAATGGCCAGGATACAATCAAATGAGTTTAAATATTATTTTAAACATTAAAACATGAAATTTCAGCTTGCCAACACCAACATACATTTAATTGAACAGGCAACATTATTCAATAGATATAGAGTTAATATCAACATAAATATCGATAATAATTATAACCTAAATTGCATAAAATTTACAAACACTATTATTGGCATCAACGCATCCTGTGTAATTATTTGATTCAATGTTGCGATTTGATATAAACACAGAACCGATTATATGTATGCCCTTGTCAGAATTAACTAAACATTATATTTTGAAGACAATGCAATGCCACCAATAGATTAGTTTTTGCCTCGTTGTTAATTATAAAGAAATAAAAACATACAATGTGAGTTACATTCAGTAATTGAAAGTCATAGAATGGACATAAATATCCAAAAATGTATACACAGACAAGCATTAATGCATGTATATAAATATATAATTTACTAAAGCGAACTCCTGGTCAAAACATAATCTATCAGTAAAAGAATAACAATATCTCATGAGTAACCCTTCAAAAAAATAAGAATGACACCTATACACAAAAAGACACGTTCTCAGACACACCTGAAATTCTGTCATCAGCTTAAACAAATGAAAACTCAGAACGTATATAAATGAAATATTTTAATGTAATTTGTGTATTCATGAAATATTCATCCACAATATACATGCAGTTTGCTACTAACCGTTTATTCTCATCAGTATAAAAATATAAACACATATTATAGATCGTTTTATTAATGGATTGTGACATCGCTTATCGGTACACAATAAGAGGGAAAACGAAGAAGACTTGACAAGGCAAATTGTATGTATGTAAGATGTTCATGAGTAGTTTTAAATCGCACTTTTGGTGAAAACTAGCATATCTTGAAATCCATAGTTTTGGTACAATGTACCTATTCAGCAACCATAATCTTGGTATTAGGTACCGACTTACCAGCTATTGTGTAGGTACCCTTGACGGGCTCGGTATATAACATATGTTTAGGTATACTGAATTGGCTACGATTTCACAATGTAGAAGTATTTGTTTGAAGTTAACTAGTCTACTACTGGTATACTCATTCGTTTAGTAGATTGATTCTTCGCATTATCTCTCATTCCTTCGTCAAGTACATATTGTGTAATACCAGCACCTAACGATGCGTACATTGGATTATACCGTTTGTTCATGATAAATTTGGTTTATCCTTCTGGTCCTAATTGAACTATGTTTTTACTACGTGTGCAACACCTAATACACAATGCAATATACAATATATTCCAGCAAAAAAAACAATATTTAACCTTCAACATCTTTTTGCACGAATGCTAAATAGAAGATATTTTGGTAGAAAGAAGAAGTTACGCAACAACTTATTCATGTTTGCTGGGGAAATTTTTACAGACTTCAATAATACTGTTTAGAGCGGTATAATTGCCTTTCGAAATAGAGAATATTACATCCCGTTAAAATAGATTTGTTGGAATGGGACTCGGAGGCCACCGTTTGTTGAGGGCGTGCGGTAACCTTTCTCATGCTTGCCTCTCGAGCAAATACTTCGGCTCATACTCAAGCAAACGATTTTTTTGTTGGATTCATTGGTGGTGTTAAATGGGTTTAATGTTCGTTGAAATGATATTCCATTTAGTAAAAGCTGTATTAGTTATTCTAAGAGCCTGCTTTTCGTAGGTAGTTCATGGTTAAATTTAGAAAAACCGTGTATTATTTTTTCAACCTCTCTTGAATTATTTATTACACCAGCCTGATATTCACTTTTTAAATGAAATTTATCAGAACGCTTTTGATTGCATACGCAGATTGCACATAGTCATTTATTAGTTTTATTTTATACAGAATATTAATACTATATGTTTTGTCTTCACGATGCAGAAAAAACACTGATGAATGGAAGCTGGTTAGAATTTTTTACTTTGATTGGATCATTTGATATCTTATAAGTAAATTTTTCATGGTACTAATAATTGCTATACAGAGTTTACTGTTTAAAATTCTTAAGGAAGCATTCTCTAATGAGTGAGTTTACGTAAAGTTAAACAAATATAATAATATTTTCAAAACCATTCACGAAACGCATAGCTACCGATGTGCAAAGTCCAGAAAAAATATGTGGTTCGACCAAATTCAGTTAAATTTCCCACAATATATTTGAAAAAAAATAGCCTACTCCAGTTTTCGCAAATGGATTCGAAATGACACTATTGTCATTTATGACAGGTGTGATTACTCTAAATATGTACAAAGGCAATTTTCTGATTAAAGATACGATCACTATTGAGATATCATTGAAGCATAAAACGTGCAGTCCATATTGCGATACGGATAAAAGTTCTTCTTATGCAAATTTTGTGTAAATTTGTCCAATAGTTTCTATAGAAAGAGCTTGGTGAACGCTCAGCCTATGCGTTTAAATGTTAAATTTTATTTATCAAACTATAAAATTGAGTACAGTTGCTTTATTGTTTATAACGATGAAATAAAAAATACCATTTCTATAAATTTAAAACTACTTTCAAAATCGCCAAAATATATATTTCCCTACAAACTAATTTTAAATTTATGACAAGTGGATAAATTATGCATCGTCATATGAAAACCTCAGATATAACTTTTACAAATAGTGCTAAAGCTTTTTATACTGGTTTTATATGCAAATTAGTTTTTTAAACAGAAATGTCATATCTTTTAATAATTCCTTTGCCAAAAAGGGTTACACATCAGAAAAGATTTTATATAGAAATTTATTTTGCATATTAAAAGCTCTGGCCAGTCTATTTGGTAAAGAAATTGAAAAATAGGGCCAAACGTTTTTCTGTCCTTTCGCTAAACAGACAAAAAGTGATTTTTGATTCAATAAATCAATGTTGCGAGCATTAAGATAACAATCAATACCATGGCCTCTAACCAGTCGCAATATAGAGCAAAACAATTGCCATTCACGCATATTGTGGCGTTTTCACCTTCCTCTATCATCATCTGATCAGAACCGCAACTGCTTAACGAGGTTGAAACCGCAAATCAAGTGTAAGTGGAGGAAAATCTGATATCCAGTTTTGTCATATATTAAATTTGTTAAATTGTACACGATTGGATATACCGGATGTAAAGTTTATATGCAGTAACAAACATAACATTATGGTACTTGTCGCCACATAAACGTAAGTTATACAAATAATTATCCATTTATTGCGAGGTTGGTGAGAGCAATTCAAACTTGCTAGCTTGATATTAAATGAGATAATTTTCAGAGCACTGCAAGATTCCCTTAATTTATTAAATAATGGATGCTTTTCTCATCCTAACTGGAATGAAAATAAAGAATATTGGAAGATTTAAATTTATTTTGACTGTATTAGGTTTGTATAACATTAAGAATTTGAATAGAAGATTAATTAAGGTAATTATGCTTAAATTATTACAAGCTGAAAGCGCACGGTTGAAATGTTTCCGTTTCATATTTTATTTCTTTAATAGCAAATTCGTATGAAATTATAAAAATCGACAAATCAACATTTTAAAATCTGAAATTTATCTCAAAGCATGCTATTGCACTATATATTTATATTTTATGTAATATTCTGAAAATATTTAAATTGTTGCGTTGGCTTATGTTTCACTAATATTAATAAATGAAAAAAACGAAGCAAACGAAACACACACATACACGTAAGTCAATGTCACTGACAGTTTACTCGTTCCTTAACAAAGATTTAATTTTTGCCTATCAAGCACTTCAACCTAAACTCAATTAGCTATTAGCGTAATCTGTTTGGGCTGGCATCTAATTATGCTTGTCAATGTTTTGATTTTCCATCTTATTTCCATCTGTATTCCAGATCCGAATTGTTATACTCTTGCTACACAGAGATTACGATTGAACAAGCTGCATTAACGAAACTCAGACAAACTTCACATCAATTTTCGAAAGAATGCACGCCCTTTAAATTTCATCATTCCTTAAGTAAAATAATGTGAAACCAGTTATAAGTATAAAGAAAATTCTAAAAATTTCTTAAAGCTATACCATGAACTTGCTTGAACATTATACTATAAATTTCGGCTTTAAACATCGGTGCGTTGGAATTATACTGCTCGTATGACGATAAGACGTCCGTTTTATAATATGTAGGATGTATGCATTTCCAAAAAGTAACACAGACCTTAACATCACTTGGAGAATTTTGCAATTTATGTTGCTTACGTCCGTTCCATTTTGTTCTATTTGATAATTAAAATATACTAAATGGCTATAGATAAGATTTTGTTTCAAATTCTGAGTTCAAGGGCGCATATTATGTAGAACTTATAGTTACTTATCCATAAGCCTTGGTAAAATAAACCACTTTTCACAGTAAAACATTTGAGTACACTAATTTTAGTTAACGAATACCATTCAGAATTTGTTAGGTAAATTGCGCATTTGTCGCTTCATATTTTCTCAAAACAGAAAATCAAATATAATTAAACAATAAATGATGCATTCAATTTTAAAAATAGTAGCCCAATTTATACAAACAGAATTGGAATGAACGGTAATAAAACCGGAATTAATTTTATTTCACTATTGGCCGTTTATCAATTATCCATCAGTTACTCTTTTTGAAAAAAATCGGTTGATTGTAGATATCGGAAAATGAGAAATGACTGGTCGTTTAACCAGATATTTTTGTAATATGGTACTCCAACGAAATTATGTTATTATAAGGAATCAGATGCAGTTGTAGAAATTTAGCAACAAATGGTAAATGATTTGGTCTCTAACTTAAATTAAACCCTGGAAATGCATGTCTAGTTTTGCAACGCAGTATAATCCCCATATATTAAATCATTTGCAGAAATATGTTTTGCGGTTGAACTCTCAAACACCAGGCGAAATTTTGCCTCTTTTATCAGTAATATGTTTGCGAAATTTAAGTAGAATAAAACAAGCATACAACAAATATTATCAATGGCAATCATTTAATAATAATTTAATAATCAATTTATAAATGATAATGAAATTAATTTTGATCATCTAGAGTGTTCCGACTTATATAGCTTTTATGCAATTTTTCCACAAGAATAAATACAAAAGATTATCTAAATTGAATTTCGTGCCAAAATAGAGTTTCGTGGAACAGGATATTGAGCCAGGATCTCAGACAGTCTCCTGCTCAATCAAAGATTTTTTTAGAATTGAATTATTTGATTTTAAAGCAAAGCCGTTCGTCTGTAAATCAGCAAAAATAGGTCATGTATGTTAATATAATGTTCATTCACCTAAATTAATTTATACAACCAAATAAATTGAACCCAATACCAATGTAAATTATTTACAATGTGTAGTTGTATTGCAAATGCATTTGATTCTGTCACAGTTATGTACCATTAAATAACATTTATGCATGCATAAATGTTAATGACTAACGGGCAAATAATTAACTAAGAACAATTTGAACCATTTTTTGAGCTTTAGATAACCAAAAATCACTTTGCATCCAACAAGTTGCAGATGATGACAAGACTAAATTTTATCACACGCGCTTGTCAACGTGATGTGACACCTGGATAGAAATTGTTCAGTTGCAAATCCTCGTCAAGGACAACTTATGCATGTTTACTAGATGTGAGAGCCACATATCTAATTTTTCTTTCCGTGTATATGCTTTTCGGTTTAATCCTCGTCAGTCATTTTGCCGCCGTGCAATTTCTATGATAATTGAAGTTCTCAAACGCTTCAGTATATGTGACTGAAGGTAGTTTTTCGATGCTGCGTAACTGGTTAGATACACTAGGATTAGTGCCTATATGAAGTGCGCAAATTTCGTTTTTTTTTAAATATTATACGATGTACGTGAGACTAGTAAAGATAAGAGCCGCACATATTAATTTGCTTATTTTGTACAAATATTGCTGTACGATCTCGCGTAGATTGTTTTTCTTGATTTCCTGCAAATGAATTCAAAACACATCTGTCTATGCGAAAAACGATAGCGTTTTGATTTTTTGCAAATGTTTATTTACAAATGGTTTGGTGTTTATCTCATGTTCGCAAACTTGATACAAGTAATTATTGTCACCACAGGTGATTTCAATGCTTTTTCAATTGTATAACTCATGTTCCACTTGGAAAAATTTACTGAAATCTCGTGAATAAGTGGAAATTTTGAAGGCGATGTTTCCGATCAAGTATAATGTATACTACACTATTAGAGGTGATAGCAGCATATTTAATTTTGTATTCCGTATATATACAGTGTGGATTGATCCTCGCTAGTCAGTTTGCCGACGTGCTCTGATGATGATCATGGAAGACCGAACCGCGTCAGTACGTGCGAGTGGTTGTTGCTCTGTTATGCTTTTCGGCGATTCGTTAAATAAAATGGAATTGGTGTTTACTTAAACCATGCAAACTCGATTTAACGAATGTTACGGATAATCGCGCAACCAATGATGTTTTTTAAACTAATTGGACATATCGTCTGACAAATATTACAGGTCAATTTTGAGAAATTTTCAAAATTTTTATGGTGGGTAAAAATATCTAATTAAAATTTTGTCCTATTTCTTAATGGCGAATTTAGCTAAAATTAGACAACAGATATTGGGATAATTAATATTTTTTGGATGGAAAAGTGTTATTGAAAATAAAATTTTAGCATAGTTGCAGGTTGTTCCGAAATCAGGAAAAAATTGTTATATGCACAATAGTTTCTATGAGAATTATTATGAGTCCGATTTAAAATATTTCAAATGCGCATCTTATAATATAGTGCACAATATTATGAGATTAGAATGTATACAACTCGAACTTTTTCAGGGTTAAACATAATGAACATTGTAGAAGCCATCTATTTTTTATGGAATATGAAAAATGATGTTTTTTTTGTAAAACTACGTAACACGAAAATAGAATAAATTCCAATTTTAAAAACCTAAGGTTTATATTATATTTAAGTATTTTTAAATATTATAACGCATATATTCATTCAAGCCTAAGTGCCGAATTATCAGAAGCAGTGTCGATTAATTTGACCTTTGTTTTTAAAACTAGATGTCGTTTCATATTAATTTCTAACTTATTATCAGTGCCGCAGTGGAGAATGTATAAGTGAAGTACGGACCTAAAAATGTTGGAACGGAAATTTTGTCTTGATGCAATTTTTATCGAATCTTCATTCTAAGCACCCTATTCTCTAATCATAAGAAAATTTTAGAACCGCAATACGGTTGAACACGTCCAAAATAGCGTCGTAAATATTTTTTCCCGTAAAATTGATGCACGAAGTTTTTTTCTACCTTTTTTGTAAACAATGCCGTATTACTAGCATACCTTATTCAATAAGTATGCTTTGAAGGTAAATAAATATGACTCAATCGGTCAATTGTTCTAGCGTGTTGCCGAATTTTTGGGTCAGACTCGCCACGTAGAGCGAATCAATATTTTGTATTCCTACACAGTCAATGTTTCATTTAATAGCACATTGATTTATTAAAAGATACACACAACTACAGTTCACTTACAATTTTATTTTTTCTTGTTCATAGCAACGTATGATTAATATTGACGAAGTGAATTTACTGATAACAATCAGATTAATTCATGCTTTTTTGGTAAACTGATTCCATGTACTATTTCAGGGCTGCTAAATTAAGGGAAAAAATTACTGACTATTCTGATAGTGAAAATATAAAGCCAGTATCTCACGTTCAAATAGGAAAGCACATATCGCGAATTTTGTATAGTTTTAAATTGATTAGTCCATGCAATCATATATATATATATATATATATATATATATATATATATATATATATATATATATATCAATAATCAGTGAATATGTGAAAAGTTGGTTGACTGTTGTAACAAATGTATATCGTGGTTCACCCGTGGTATAGTTTCGCCAAATTTGTTGCCCGTGTCATTATGAAGCTATCTAATTTCATTAAACTAAATTAAATATTTTATAAGATAAAGAAAATACAAATTTATTTTTTCGTTTGTTGAAGTGTATATCTTTTGTTTCACTAAGCAATATGGGTTATGATGTGGTTCTTACTATGTCCTGAAAATAGATAGTCTTCTCGAATTGTGTTAGTATATATTCCATATAAAAGCTTGTCGGATACATGCCAGAAATATCCGCGGCCGTCGTTCAAAACGGAGCAGATTTGATACGGCGTCAATTACTGGTCCATTTCACCAACTTTGTTACACGCTACAGACAATTTTCAATTATATACAAACTTCTGTTTTCGTCAGCACTTCATTCAGGTTGAGCCTACTCATAATCTATTTCGACAAAAAAGGATCAATCAAGCTCCTGCTGATCCTTCGTTATAGAAATAATTCGTTAGAAAGCACAAGAGAAAATTTAATTGAAAATAGCATGTATTGTACGCTGAGTTGGTGCTATGGATAAGCGTCAGATTCTGAAGCAAACATTCTTCGGTTTGAGCGTTTGTCGCGCAAAGTTGTGGCATGTATACGACAGGATCTGAATAAGATCAACTCATGACCATTTGATGAATTGTCTTTGCTACTCTTAAGAATTTTTAGTTCATAGTGCTAACATTAATATGTATTATATAAAATCACTATCCCGAAAAATAAGGAATTGTAATTTATTTTCAATTTAGTGCTTATAATTTTATCCATTTTCAATTTTTGCCAATAAATCTTTTTCATGAAGAGAAACCGTTAAAAAATATTTTGTTTTTATTATGCACAACTATTCGATATTTCCCAAAATAAATTAATGTAAATTGCTTATTACAGAACAAAGAAAGTTAATTCACAAAGGAAGCTATTTATTTGTTTTGTAATTTTGTTTAAACTCGTAAGTTCTATGTCAGCAAAAAAACGAAACAACATATCTAGGTTATATACAGTTAAATACGCAGAACTAATATAAATGCACTTGTGTATAAGGTGTTCCGCACGTTGTAACGGCATGAACGAAACATGATTCATTCACTCTGGCCTTGATTGATATCATTTATCACATAATCCGTATTCATGTCATTATTCAATTGAATATTGCGCAATATCGGCTCCTACTGATGAGTCATCCGTAGAATTATACCTTCCATTTATGCTGTCTTCATTTTATCCTTCTGGTTATATTTGAACTAATATGTTGCTAGGTGGGCCACACCTAATACCTAACCTACATGGGATATTGTTACTCTATGAAGCACAAATTGGGCAAAATATTTAACAAAGGTTGGATATTTTTTGTAATTAATGCCTTTTTAATTCGCTTGTATTGCCAAGTAGCATCATTGCAATATTCTTAATGAGTCTATGAGGCAAAACTGTTAATATAACGAAATATTTTTAATTTTTTTGCGCAGTGTATTCCTAACTATTTGGTGCTGAGTCTTGCAGTCACGGATTTACTTGTGGCAACACTTGTAATGCCAATTAGTGCTCTAACGGAAGTCTCAGAAATTTGGTGGTTAGGTAAGTTTTGCTAATTTTGTTCTTCTTTAAACTCACGTCATGATGGTATTTACATTTTCATCGCTATTTGTGCAGTTTCACCACGGATAAAATTTTCGTAGTTTTAAATTTTTTTCTCGGATTAGAATTCAATTAGGTGAATTTGATTTTATTTTTATTAAATACGCTAGAGGCTATTATTATTGAGAAAAAAGAAATTTTATTTAAAATGAAAAATACAAGAAATTTGCCTGATTTCCTTTATAATATAAAGGCAAAATTTATTTTCAAATTATTCCCACTTAATTATTCAAAGTCGAAACAAGATTTGGAGTTTGGCTGCTCCTCGAGTTTATCATTCAAACAGGTTGAAATAGTCTAAACAGTTCATAGCAGCGCGTGTTATTATTTCTGGTAAACTGGCATCAGACATCGATTATGGAATAAAATTAAAATACGAAAAGATGATTCTCACGTTAACGTAGTTTCATTTATTCCGCAAAAATGCATAATTGCGTAATTTATTGCGGTATAATAATTACTTTAAGGATCAGTATCTAGTATAACCTTCCAACTTACCGTTTTGGTAGAAAATTTTATACTGTCTAGGCGAAACGGATGTTACAAAGTTACTTGACCTTTTCTACAATATAGACTGCCATTTCGGCGATACTTTCTTTAAAGAATACTATCAGCCTACATATTTTGTTTCTCTCATTTATAATTTTTTCCAGTTCATAACTTTCTTTTCTTTTAAATACTACCAAAACTAGATCCCAAAAACATTAAATAAAAGCCTTGACGTATGTCATACGAAAAAAGTATTAAAAATGGACTCGTCAGTTTATATTTTTTGCAATTTAGCACATTATTATAACCGGGATTATCGTTTATGTCTATCATTATTTCATTGCATTCATTCATGCAAATCGCGCCAAATTTCAAACAAATTTTATTGAAAAAATCGCAAATTTTCAAATGGTTTGTTAATCAATTGCAAAGTATGAGAACTACGTGCCTACATCTACATAGCTTAGATACGCATTTTGTTTTGATGTTGCAAATCAGTTAAATATTGCGCTTTTATGTTGACCAAATGCGGATGAAACGCGTTAGTTCAAGCAAATTATGGTAGATTTACATGCCTCGAGATTACTTAAGTTCATTTATTAAAAATTACATATATTCACAATTTGTCTGAAGAATGGCTTTTATAAAATGTACTATTATTGGTATTTTACGAGTATTTTGTTATCTGTCTTCCGACGTCTTATGCAAAGATTACCTGTGTTTATGTAGTCATCTGCGATATTTCACAATCTTTTGCTTATTCAATTTGAAAGTCATTTCTGTACTTAGAATCGGTGTTTATCATGAAATGACCAAAGGAATGTTAAAGTGGATTATACTGATTTAGTAAATATTCCTGTCATATTCTGCATACCGTGATTCATATTTAATAAAATTTACACATTGCTGTATAATTGATTGCGCGAGTGCGGGCACGATATTGTAATCTACTAAACTTTAATAATATAATTATCTAAATATTTCCCTGCTAGCTACGTACTTCATTATATTGTACTTGTCCAACGATAGTTTAAGCAGTTTAGACTAAAAATTTCAACTAACCATCCTAATTCTGTTATTATAGAATAGACACTACACCACTTTGGGACGTGCTATTTATTTGAATATTTATCTAATTAAATGAACATTGTTTGCACGGGCAGTGATATTAATTTCTATTAAGCAAGATTTCAATCTTGATGTAGGTAACTTTCATCATGTAAACATACATGTATCAGTATGATTTTAATATTTAATAGTGAGTAAAAAGCAATTCATCCATTAGACCAGTTTCGTATTGGAACATCAGGTCCAATGGGATTTCAGTAGTTGCTGCATAAAGTAAAGGCAAACCAAGTAGCATTAATAAGTATTTAACTGAAAATTTTATGTTATGTGCGGCAGGGTGGCTCAGTCGTTTTGGATGCAGGCGTGCCCGGGTTCGTGCCTTGTCAGCGGCAAATTCTAGACAGTGCTTGATGAGTTCCTGATAAGGACGAAACCGGACTAATGGTTGAATTGCCCTTCCTATACTTTAAAATACTTAGTTTATAATGACAAATAGATGTACGTAATGGGCCAGATTTTTATATCAATATAGCAGGCCTAATTATATTGATAGATTATTAAATGTAAACACTGAACGTAATACCTGTTTTTTCGATTTGTTTTCGATGAAAATTTGGACACTGACTTCATTTAGTTACCTGATCCTTGTTGTTGTTGCATCTACGGTCTTCCGGTTTCCGAAGCCTTTTTCAAAGCAAAGCACATCCCACACACAACTTTACAATGAATATGTGAAGAAGATTTAGTTTAAATTGTCTCATTTATACTTATTTCTAGACCTCTTACGCATAACTGTCTTTTCACTAGGCAGGCGTATTTTATTTTTATATTGGTTAGCCAAAAATACTTTAGTGCATATAGAAATTTATGAAGGTGAAATTTAAAAAAAATACTGAATATAGTTAGCATAGAATAGAAAATCATATATAGAGTCCTCAGAATCAGTTATTCTATTATTTGTGTAGGCGATGCCTTCAGTTTCTGCATGTGATAAATTTTTAAAATGCTTTAAGTACACGGTTTTACGGGATATATTTAAAATACAACGTAGGATTTTTACCTTGCTTTCTAAATTAATTTCATCCTTAAGTATTCAAACAAACCTCAGTTATTTTGCAAAACAATAAATTTTCACCGATTCAGTTTGTAAGCCGGTTCGAAAATAGATCAATATTTATTTTGTTTTTTCAACTTTCTGCTACAATGCATATTACGGACTGTTATTGTGATTTTTATGGCCTGAAAATCAATTGTGATTATTGCATAAAACGTAAAGAGGACACTAGTTTTTAGCATAAAATTGATGACGTAAGTTAATTTTGCGTCCACTGTGTATTGAAGCAGGAATGTACAATAAAACAATAATCGCCCACCGGTTTGATTGTATATAACTTTCTCGATTTGTTTTCGGTGTTTAAGATTTGGTATATTGTCTTCGAGTGTCTACAGAGCAAATTTACGTTTGCATAACGAAAGACATGGGACATTTGAATGCCTATATATGATGATGCAGAGCATTTTCCATTCCATAAACAGACAAGAACTAATTACCACGAGAAATCGAGAAATAACTAATATGTATTTGTACAGTGTAAAGGGTACTTTTTTCCAAAGTGTTAATTTCGAAACTGTAAATAAAGCTAGAAATTGTTTTTCTACGAATGATGCACAAAATATAGCAACGCTTATCAATTTTTTGTATCAAAATGTTCACGATTGATGATAAAATATCTAACTTTTTTATGCTTGTCCTTTTGCATGCAACTTTTATGTACGATTGTGTTTATTCTCAAAATGTTTCAAATGAATTAGATTCTGTTTGCAACCACAACATGCGGTATAATTATGTGACGTTGAAATCAAACTCAACTACAATATATCATAGGTAATATATAACTATAAATAAACAAATAGTACAACGACAAATTAAGAGGCATATATTTGTTAGACGATAATTGTTCTAACACGGCTTTTAAATTTTTGTACAATGACTCGGTATATCTATTAAGTGAGTTGGCTTTACAGTTGCATTGTCGAAGAATTTATATGAAGTTAGCTTCCGTACTGCAGGTTTACACATTCGTAAAGGACATTGTACTATCCATTTTTCCCGCATTCCCCATTTAAATATATAGTGGGTAAAGGGCGTAATACCGGCATCTACTTATGAGTCACCAGTAGGCACGAAACAAATGTGCACAGGAGATTACACTTTCTGTTCATGCTGTTTTTGGTGTATCCTTGTGGTCATATTTGAACTCATTTTTTACCAGGTGCGCTGCACATAATACACAATTGAATTGTATGTTCGGATAAAGCATTGTTGGCAATTGTCCGCTAAAAGTTATACATTGTACAATGCATGGTTGCATAATACTTAACAGCGAAAACCCAGTGTTAATGCGATCGTTTATCATTTACTCATAGAACGTGAACATCTCAAGTACCGAACGATGTAAGTACATAAATAATCCGTGAAGTAACCAGCATATCAATTCACTGAAATGTTATATGACTTCTTAATATTATTAGACGTGCACCAATCATACAACAAATCAGACTGCTATCATTCCAGTTTAACGAGCGTGATACTTGTTCATTTTAATTTAAAAATAGTCAATTGTCTGTTATGTACTGAGTTGGTACATATTGTGTTCGAATGTGTATATTTGAATCCTATTATATGCGTCATGCCAAAAACACATGGACATTAGCGTAACAGGCCCCTTTTCTCTGTCGCATCAGATAGCTGTCTAACAATCGGAATGTTTTATACACACTTCTGTAAATAGAAAAATTCCTTTTCAAAGGAACACAAACCAATCGTTTTCGTAGTCTATACAAAATTTTATTTCTATAAATCAAGTTTGCGAGCTTGAAGTAAATACCAATCCAATTGTATTTAACCAGTCGTCGAACAACTTAACAAAACTATCGCCAGCCGCAACACACTGACGCGTTTCGACCTTTCATGATCATTATCAGAGTACGACGGAAAAATGACTATCGAGGATCAAACCGCATTGAATATATATGGAAATCAAATTTAGATATGCGGCTCTCACCTCTAGCAGTCTCTGGAAATGTCGGCTGCACAATTTATATGCAGTCACAAACATTAACTGTTTGCAGCTTTCGCCACATATATATATATAGGCAATAAAATTTAACAATAATTGATTGTGCGGGTGGTAGTAACAATTCTTTAAATCAATTTTGCGAGCTTGAAGTAAACATCAATCCAATTGTATTTACGTTGCGGCTGGCGGTAATTTTGTTATGTTGTTCGACGACTGGTTAAATACATTGGTGTCGCATTGTCGAAGACTTTATATGATGTTAGCTTTACTACTGCAGGTTTACACATTCGTCTAGGGGTGCACCGTCCTATTATCCCACGTTCTTCACCCATATATATATATATATATATATATATATGTATATATATATATATATATATATATATATATACATATATATATATATATATATATATATATATATATATATATATATATATATATTGTGGCTAAAGGTCGTAATTACGGCTCCTACTGATGACTCTCCAGTAAGCACGAAACGAATGTGTATGAGACTATATATTCCGTTCACGCTGTCTTTAGCTTATCCTTCTGGTCACAATTGATCTAATTTGTTACTAGGTTCGCAACACATAATACATACTTATATACTAACAGTAGTATACGTTTAATCAAGAAGGACTGTTTAACTCCGTTATATAAGTATACATATATAACATGCTGGTGCTTTTGCACGGCTCATTTCCGATACATTTACTCGTTAAGTTTTTGGATGAAATTTGTTCTAATACTTCAAAATTTATTTTACGCCAAAAATTCTGCCAATGTAGAAACTTGATGCTTTATCATAACTCATCACTGAGTTTATTGACTACAAAAATTGTGTGTGGTTTGATGTTCTGTTTTCTAAAATTCTTTTTAATTCATTGCATGTTATCACCATACCGCGTAAGACGAGGTCGTTTAATCAACACCAACTCTTCGCTTCCATGCCGCAGAAAAGTTTTATAAATGTTGCCTTATCATAAATTTTTTTAAACATATATATTGCAAAGGTTTACGGAAGGGTTTCGTGACAATTTTCAAAATATATTTCGCCTTTCTGCGACAGACATCGACGAGAAATAAACACGTGGATTTTTCTCCACATACATAAATGCCTGTAGCAATGTGATATATTTTCGTAGCACATATTGGACAGTAAATGATTCTTCCAGAATAGTGTACATTATTTCACAATTTAATATAAGTCAATGTGAGTTGTCATATTCCTGCCACAGTCAAATACGTTTAATAAACTTTTTATGTTTGCTTCCTTGACTGAAATATATATTTAGCAAACTGATGCTTCATTTTCTCTACTCTTCAATGTCATAGACTGCAAAAGATGGCGGATGATTTGCTTCCTAATTTTCAAACTTTATTTCAAGTCAATTTTTGTTAAAATATCCCACCAGAGATGTAGACATTTTTTTAAAAATGGTTGCGGGTTTTCCATTTCCGGATAATGTAGATTAAGTGATCGCTTCTCTAATTATAATGTAACTAGAAAGTCCATACCTATTCATAACTGATTAGTGAGGTTTGTTTGATTCTCTGTATTCCAAATTTCTTTCCATCCATTGTGCGCTATCGAATTGCTGCAAAAGCTAAAGACGATTAATCAACCAGGGGCATTTCATTCCTCGACGTAAATAATTTATGAAATTAGTATAATTTTATAATTGATCTGCAAAGTCTGCCGGTTGTCCGTTCCACAAATGTGCGTTGTCAGCTTTCGGCCACATTTGCAGACTACTAATAAATTGCTTCACCTTCGAAATTTGCTATTGAAAAGTGATGCGTAACCAAAATTTATCTCTGATTTATTTTAAATTAAATGGTCGCTCGTCGATTCCATTCCGTATATCAGAATTTATATTGTTATATTTTGGCAAAAGATTTGGTCGATTAATTAACAAAGGTTCTTCGCTTTAATGGCATAAATGCGAATAGCAAATTGGCTACTTATCATAATTCAACTTTGGTGTTATCAACTGTAGAAGATTTCCTTTGTTGCCTTTCCTTAGTCCAATGGAATTTCTATTGATTCTCGTGCTCCTAGTGAAAGGCCAGGAATTGTTGATTTTGTTATTCTCCCGACCAAGATGAATTGTCAACGATCCCAAAATTCTTTCAAAAAATGACATAAATCGATGATAGTACCTGGCCATGCCCAAGAACTTTTGGAACTGGCGTACGGACTGTATCTCCGTTTTGCATTTGGTAGTTTAGAACATACCCTCCAAGAGCTTCACGTCCTATTATGAAATTGTATCCCCATGATTTGTTACGTATGGGAAACCAATTTTTCAATATGTAGACATGGCCAACAATCTATATTATTCAAGCTGTATAAAATTATTGATAAAATAATGACGATGTTCCTAATAAGATTAATTATAATTAATGGTATCGTCTATGATAACGTTCACAATTAGAATCTTCTTAAGGATTTCCTCAGTCAAACAGTGAAAATTGTAATTGTCATTTATCAGACCAAATGTAATTCGAAAAATACTCATGCGATCCCACTAATGCATATCTGATTGCGTTAAATGTTCTAGAACCTTTCTCCATCAATATTAGATAATACGCTTTCTGAAGTCCTAAAGTTTAATAGACCTCCTGCCCTATTATGTCGCGGTTCGAAATACTCTTGTTTAGTAGAGAATATCAATCAACTTCAGTCACTAAATTTCATAGAAAAAATTTCCCAGAAACTCTCCATTGTCTCATTTCAGGTTTAAGAACCACCACTATCGAAAATGCAAATTTGAACTTTGAACTCCTAATTTCCCGTTTTACGCAATTGCTTATTTTCTGCATAGAAACCTAGTGTTTTGTTTGTGCCAAATGTTGAGCTCTGAGTGGACATGGTAAAAATGATACCAAATGAACTAGTGGTATTCCACAATAGTCAGGGTTATTAAATCTAATTTCAGATAGAACGGATTACAATATTCATCCTGATAAAGTGGTTCTATATAGCAACAACAAGAAAATTCCACTTACATGAATATATCTTCCTAAATGTCACTGATATTTCTTTCACCTCATTTGTCAGCCCATAATTATTTATAATATATGAGGAAAACTATTTCAAACTATTTTGGCGAGGAATGTGGGAAAATATGACGTTACAATAACCTATATAAATGTGTAAGCCTGCTGTAGTGAAGCTAACTTCATATGAAGTCGTCGAAAATACGACTTCAAAGTTAACTCACCATAAATAATATATATACCGAGTTTGTAAAGGGTATCACCCCTATGGTTATTGTGTCAGTGCCCGATAACAACATTTTAGTACCTAAAAAATAAATGGTACTAACACTATAGTTACCGTGACGTTACATGGTACCAACACGATGGATTTCGGTGGATTATAAATTTGATAATTACAATTATTTCTGAACACCTGTTACTATAGGAAATCCATACACTCTGGACTTGATCGATATCAATAATACATTTCGCGTTAATCATGACATCATACAATTAAATATATAAAAGTTAGACACAGCTTGTTGCGGAGAATTAATATATATGGAATTTCTTTATTTCATTTTACGTACTTAGTAAGAAATTATTCAAAATAAGATCACAAAGATAAACCAAAGACTGCACATAACATAATCCCTCATCATAACTTACAATCGATTTTTTATATTGGAAATGATTGCGCTTAGTGTGCTTCTTATTCTTCGGATTTTATTTCAGGCTAATTTTTGTTGTCAATTTTATTTCCCATAGACAATTTTTAATCAAAGGGAGTTGACTGGGCTGCCAAAAATTCTTCTATTAAATTGAGGCCTCATCCCATTTTGTATTAGATTTGGTAAATGCTGCGCTTGATTTCCGTCAGATTTCTGGGAATTAATTTCAAACTATAAATTTTTGACAGCATCCTGCTACAGTCCTTGACGTTAAATCGAGAAAGGGTGCTTGAATCGCAATTTCCAAACCAATATTTGTTGTGTGCATCGTAACACAATCCTTGACATTTAATTATTAAATGGTATTTACTACTGTGCCGAAAATGTGCATAGAAAACTGGTGTCTTTGATGAAATTTCTCTGACGTATCAGATCGTACAAGATCACCGCGCAATATTTAAAAATTTATTTCAATCAAGAGCGTGCTATCGGCTTTCTGCTAAAGTTGTTGGCGTTCATTCTACTGTGAGTGTTTTCTCATGCCAATAAATATTGTCACATCAGTTAACGTCTAATCAACATAGGATGTTTGCTTCTCACTTACCATAAGCTATTTAGATTAATAAAAAAAACATCTTGCTACCTGATCTGCACTTGTTGTATCAAGCAAACATTTGCCCTTTTCAGAGCTTATATCTAATGCACTTGACTGTACAAGATTATGGTTGGTTGGTTGGTTTTGCGTAATTCAAAACGTTATTGAAACCATTACGTGTTTTCATCTTCCTGGCATAGACTTTGACTTTCCTATAAGAATGGGCATGTTCTTTTACACTGTCTAAACATTCAGTAAAACAATGCCTTTTAGTAAATCATCTACCAAAAAAGGATTTTTGGTTTACCGTCATCATTGCATGTAGTAGCCTTTTAATAACCCTTTCCCAAATAAGGGCAATTTGTGGGATTGCAAATTGTCTGATTCACATCCAGCAAAATGTATCCAAATCGTATGCATATAATATGCTTCTTCCTCAAAGATGTCAAATCTAACTCGGTAACCTTGTTATGCTTAATCGCAGTAAAAGCATAATCCAGAATGGTTCCTCTGAATAACTCATCGTCTAAGCATTGAGCTGTTGTAAATTTCAGGCTGGCAGTTTGTCGTCCTTTAGATATTATTTCCATTATTTTCTTGGTATAATATGCCTTGTCAAAGACCAATTAAAATTGTAAAAGAGCAGAGTGATATACTGTCCTACCAAGAGGTTAAATGCAAACTGATGCCTTAAAATAACTCATCACACAAGTCTTTTCTACAAGGAATTGCGAGTTATTGACTGTCAGACAATGAAGTTGCATTTTAAGCCTTTGTGATTAATAAGATTTCACAGCAAAGGCGTAAATTTAGAAGTCAAGAATGGGGTCTCGCTTTTCTGCCGTTTAAGCATATTGTAAAGTGTGGCAGTTAATAAATTATTGTCGCAACATAAGAATGTTAAACGTTTTAGGTGAAAACATTATTTTAAGCTAGCGCCAATTAAATCTGCCTCACCGTATATCAACCCTGGGAATTTTCTTCATCACCAAAATCGCATATTGTAAAGCCTATAAATAAATCGGAATCGCGATTTAGTTTTATCCCAGCCATGTTAGTAATTAGCTTTCTTACCAAAGAGGTAGACATCAAATCCGCACATTGGCTTTGATTTCACTTCATTAAAGCATATTTCAAACTAATTCATGTTAATCGTTTATTGCTGAATTATTAGACTATAGGATTGCAGGTAGTTTGCTACCCAGTATTAATGATGTCTCTTAATAATTTTCGCGTTTTAAACACATTTGTCATATATATAAACCGTAAATCAACACAGTGGATTTATTTACACGATATAAAAGCATAAAGCAAGTTGGTCTTGGTTATTAAATCATATCAAATTTCTAAGTAAGTAAGAAATTGCTATTTGTTTGTTTCCCAACATTTACAGTTTATTTAGAAACTATGCCAATCATAAACTTCCCTTTCAAAGACGTAGACCTGATATAATCAAGTTAGGCGTGCTTTTGTGTCATAAAATCAGGTTGTAGACCGATGTCAGCTTATTGCTTTTGTCCGACGCGTAAGTTACCGCGAGTGGTTTGCTTTCCAGCATTAAAATAAATTGTAAGTCAATAATTATTACAACAATGAAACGAATATTACCGTTTTTAGTGCAAGTGGTTGATTTATTCTACAATTTTACCCTATTTTCTCGCCAGAATAAGCAATCTGACTTACGGAAAAATTTATTGCTGAAAAATTATTGCTTCTGAATTACATTAATATAGAGTATTTTAATGAGATGTGCACTTAATTTACCTTAAATTAACAATAACATGTATACATAATAAATCCTAAACCGTAAAATTCCAGATGAACCGAAAAACCGCAGTGTACCAAAACTATTTTTTTTCAAATTCGGCAATTCCTCAGCAATCTTCGGAATATTAGCTTCAACTTATGACCTGCGTTCTGAGACATCAACGTAAAATTACCCATATTTATCTTCATTGCAAAATTCTCGCAAAAAAATATTGCGAGGTTGGGTTGATTACCATTGATTTTGAAAAGAAACGTTGTTCAATTACGACTTACGACGTTAACTTACTCAAATTGAGTTTTACTTTAATTTTCTGGCATATTTCATGCATTTCAATTATTACACAGACTTGTGGTTTTTAGTTAATATTGCTGCTTTCTATGATAAATATGTTATAATAAAAGAATAGATTGTAGTATCAATCTTTTCTACTTCATTTCAAAGCCAAATTTCAGATTTAAATCTTGATAAAGAGGAAAATGTGTAAAATTAATAAGTTCATCACCATTTATATTGCTATTTACAATAGTTTGCACTGCCAAAATAATCATTTTCTAACGAAGGATAAATTTCTATTAGTCTTATTTACAAGCGTTAAGCTTAATTAATAACTTGTATTTTGTCAAAACTATCTCTGAGCCTATTGCATTATTATCATTAAAATCAACTGTAAATTAGGCTATTCAGCAGTCAAAAAATTGCATAGTCAGTTCTTTCTCTAGCTGCATCGTTACACGCAACTTAGCACATTGATAAAGTTTTATTAAAATTTCAGATCGATGGAAAAACCACCAAAGACCTAACACAAGGAATGCGACCAACAAAGAATTGATATTGATTTTTAATTTACAATTACACACAAGAAACTGTGTTGTTGGCTTATGTGAAGTGCCGCCTTAATATTAACCAAATTCAGGTAAAGCATATATATATATATATATATATATATATATATATATATATATATATATATATATATATATATATATATAGAGGTGATGAAGGATTTTAAGCCAAATGGAAATTGATCGTTGGATTCCAACTTTTTGTGACAAGGAGGATTTTTAAATTTTGCTAAATAAATATTTCACAGTGATGCGATTCAGGCATTATGAAATCATTGAACCAGATAGGTTGCCTCCAAATGATAAGTTTGGGTGCAATTCGGTTTGCCATATATACACCGCTGAACTTTCCTTAATATTTCCTTCATTTGTAAATTTACCATGCATATATGAGGTTTATGTGACTATTATTGTCAATTAGAATCTATTAAATCTTATTTTTATTCAGGTCAAATTAGATAGTCCTTGTTTGTTCTAGGTTAATTTTCGCAAATAAGGATGAAAATTCATGCGAAGCCAATTTTTATTCGTGAATTTTATTTCTCTTCAGTTTATTTGAGTTCATCACATTATGCAGAAAATGAAAATTTTTTCACAAAAAATAAATTAACTTTTATTGCGTTGCGTTCATAACTGTCATAATAGGCAGCAACGCTGAGCTCCAGAGGCGGTCGTGGATTTATAAGCTTTATTTGCTTCACATTCTGATTGGATTAATACCGGTATCATTGTTTTTTTAAAAATTTATTCTTAGAGTCGGAATCAATTATTGCATATTAAACATGATTTTTCAAAACACTTTTATTATTGCTTCACTATTTGATAAGACAACTTCAGTTTTCCGTCTGTTTTGAGTTGTTAACAATTACTGATGTTCCCGTTCATGGGCTCCCTGTAATTGTGGGCTTCGATTATAAAAGCGGATGATCCTTTGTCAGGTTTGGCAAGTCAAATAGTATTTTTCTGATTGTAATTTGTTCTGTAGTATTGCAGTGCACTGTTTATTTCTTTATTTTATTTTTGTCTAATGATGTTTTTACGCACTTTTCCTTTTGTTCAGTCGTTGTGGAAGATTTAAGTTCCATTGAAAACAACAGTTCTCGTTTAGATTCCTCATAATGTTGCCGAAGTTTGCTATTGTAGTAAAAATTTTACCTCTTAAAAGTGTTGAACTTATTTGTCTCTATGGTCTAACTTGTGTCATCCTTTCTGAGAAATTTAGTTCGGAGTAAAGAGAGCATGTATTGTCTCTCAAGATTTAAAGTAAATTGAAATCCGAGCCCAATTTCTTGGCTTTTTCGTATAATTGAATAGGGATATCAGTTTTAAATTAAGAAAAATTATTGCTGTCATGCTTACATGATAAACTCACTTTACCTAGCCTCACAGCCACCAGCAGTGTGACTTTTATAACAAAACCACATTTTTTCATGTAACCATTTATATCAATACCTGTGCCATTGTTATTGACATCCAACAGATCGAAGTAATAGATTCAATTTTAACAAGTATTTTAAAATGTGAGCCTCGCCCACATAAACAACTTAATAAATTTTTTCTACCCTACCGAAACTTGCAGTACATCTAGAGCGGAATTAATTTAATTAAGTTTTTGTTGCAATGTATGCTTGGTTTCAAACTCAGCTAAAATTCTCACAAAGTGACACGTAGACATAGATGCGCTGCTACATTAACATTCAAATCTTAACAGAAATAATAATTTGCTGATCCACGTGTAGACAATATGCCAGGGAAAACCGTGATTCATCTAAGGCTGAGCTAAAATTCATTTTAGCCTTCGGACTGATTGAGAAAAATTTGAACTCTCGACAAAACATCAAAAATTAAAATAGCCGTTTCGCTTATAATTTACTTTGGCAATGCTACACGGCGCCTATCCTCAATACACTTATATAAACCAAAACGGCCAAATTTAGATCTCATCAAACCGTAAATTGTTAACATTTTCTTATGAAGAAAACTGAAGATGAAACAGTCGTTTAAATGGAAGTAAAGTCAATGTTTACATAGGTTATTTTAGTAGTAGAATGGCGAATAATCTTGATTTAAACAGATATATATAGACATATATATACATATATATATATATATATATATATATATATATATTCTATCAATTTGTTCCAACGCAATACTGGGCTTATATTAGGAAGTAAAAAGATAAAATATTGACACCACTTAAAGCTGGATATATCTACTTATGACTCATGTATGCATGTACAATACAAAATAAACAGTTTTGCATATTATATTCGATGAATCCAAGCAATTTATAAGTTACGCGGACTATGTGTTTTTCAATATTTGAAACACTGGTAATTTAAAGTAAATATTTGAATAGGACAGATAATCCGAGAAAGGTACAAAAACATGTTCATGATTCCGAACAATTAGATACTCAAGTGAAACTTTGGAAGCTTGATTAATTTGCTACATCTGAAATAAAATATCATGTGACATTATATTAATTTCAGCAACGCCAACATATATTTTACAATAAAAATCTGTTAAGCTGTTTAGCTAACCGAGCAGGGATTATCTGATGTGAGCATGCACCTGAAGAATAGCTACCAAAAAGCCTGCATTACTCGCGATCCAGAAATATTAACTTAATTTTCAAATCCTAGAATAATTTTTTGGCGTAAATAATTTCTAAAAGAATAAATCGCATCTTCAATGTTTAGACAAATATTACATTAAACACAGAGTTTTCTCCAATTACATGCATTGTAAAATGCAAAAAACACGAGTGGCAGAAAAAACAACGAACAAAAACACACCTAACCCTTTAAATCAGTCTATTCTTGTCACAAAAGCAAATCTTGTGATGAATGACACGCGCGGTTATATCAGCAATAACTGATCATATAGTACAAAACAGTTACATCGTGAGCACAGCTAGCATTTCCGTTCAACTGAAAGAAAGGATAAGAAATTCTTCATAATTTAAAATAAATTATAAATTAAACAACGAAATGAATAGCGGAATAAAAAAAAAATCTACTCAATGTAGGATAGCCTTGCCGCGAATATGGAGAAGAAGCATGCATATTCTTCACCAACAACGGTGACCATCAATGAACTTCAGACTTCATGCACTATGAATATTAAATTATTTTATTCATTGCATTGAAATGATATATTCCACACCTATTATTAATTCTATTTAAAATGATTCATAGTTTCAAGTGAAGCAAGAATGTCGTGAGTCATTTTGCGCAGTTGGGTTGGTGTGTAATTAAAATTATTTTTTTCTTAAGGAATAAGTAATAACATATATAATATTCTTCAAGAAAAGAAACGTTTTATATATACCTTCAATTTCCTATTCCACACCAAACTAAATAGTTCTTCCTTTCAATATATTAATGTTTTCCCTTATCATTGTGAACATTATAATTATTATAAAGAGAATACAATGCAAATATCAATCGAAATTTATCCCCGGATTAGACAATCTTTGATTTACGGGTTTTAATTAAAATTATCTAGATAACTATTTTGATGTTTAGATAAAATAAAATACTGTATTTTTAAACAATCGCACAAATACGATGGCTTCTCTCAGGACGTGTGAATTACACTAAGTTTGCCATTTCGTACAATAGTTTAAAAATGTAATTGATGTTACTCAGAAATTCGCAAATTTAGACAAATTTACGATATTTAATAAAGGATATTCAGCATCCAATCATGTAAAACATTACTTCAGAATGTTATTATGTATTAGGTGTTGCGAACCTAGTAACAGATTAGTTCAGTTGGGACAAGAAGGATAAACCGAAGGCAGCATGAACGGAAAGTATAATCTCAAGCACATTCGTTTCGTGCTTACCGGCGACTCATCAGTAGGAGCCGGTATTAAGCCCTTTAACCACTATATATTTGGGTGAAGCATGTGGGATAATAGGACAGTACAATCTCCTAGATGAATGTGTAAACCTGCAATAGTGAAGCTTACATCGTATAAAGTCTTCCACAATGCGACTTCAACGCTACCTCACACTATGTAATATATATATACCGAGTCTGTGAAGGATATTAACACTATGGCTATTGTGCTAGTAACCGATACAAACACTATAGTAACGAAAAGTTACTTGCATATTTATTAGTTCTTCGCAAGAAACAGTATTTAATTGTCATTCAGAAAGTTTTCCGTTTTGCTTACAAATTGATTTTCTATTCTAATCAATTAAATTTTCAATTAATTTGTTTAGTAAATTAGTTCACAAGATGGACCAAATGCGCGTTTGTACACCACATAGTTCGTTATTTGATTCATACATGGACCTACATTAATTATCCATTTAAAATATATTTTATCAAGTTGTCCAACCTAATTTAAATAATTGATCTCAACACATGCTCAATACATGACTGTTTTAATGTATAACTGGAAGAAGTGCTGAAAGCAGAATAGAAACTGAGACAGACTTTTCCAATCAGGTACAATGTATGCGAGACAACTAGGCAAGTGTGACAGTCCGCGATAAATTCTGGACTGTAAGTAAAGAGTTTCGTTTTACTGAATTAATTTCCTTTTTCACATTATACAATGCTTTGTTTATACTGACAATGTGTGTACATGATGGGTAAGGTGCTTATATCAAGATTGCAAACATTATGTAAATAATTCGTTTAACCGGTCGTGCAATCAATGTTCCTACAATAATTTAAATGTTCAATTTAATAACACGTACCGAGGTAGCGTGATGTCAGTTCAATAATGACTGGTTTTGGGTGGTTAATTGGAACTTTATGTCTAAAAGAATGCCATATAGGCTCCACATGAAGGAAAGGCTCACTAAGGAACATTAGCCAGTTTATATTTGGGAATTGTATGTGTACCTCAGAGTGGCTCAGAGATTAGAGCGACTTGTTGAGTCCTTTCGGAGGCAAATTCTGGATTGTTTGTAAGAGTTCCTAATAAGAAGGAAACTGTTCTACTAGATTAATTTCCTTTTATAAATTATCTAATGATTGGTTTATACTGACAAATGTTCGTTCACGATGGAATTGCTGTTTTTATCAAGAACGCAAACTTGATTTAAATAAATAAGAATGAAAATTTTCTGGTTTCCCATACATTATATACCCATTTTGGTAACATTTTTTTAGCTGGTTTGCCATGGCATGTTGAAACGCGTCATTAAAAAAACTGACAGATTATTATAATCAAGGTTGCGGTCTTGATATAAAAATCTGACCTATTAATTACTTACATATGTCAGTATAAACTAAGAATTGTATAGTGTAGAAAAGGCAATTCATCCAGTAGACCGGTTTCGTCCTTATTGGGAACTCATCAAGTACTGGCCAGAATTTGCCGCGGACAGGATACGAACCTGGGCACGTCTGCTTCGGAATCTGGTGCTCTAACCACTGGGCTATCCACCGCACCATACAGGTACAGTTGCCTACTAACATGTAACACGTTGTCAATTTTCCTTTAGTTAGACTCATATAGCATCCATTAGACCCTAAGTTCAACTGCTTGTACCCAATCTGTCATTACTGAACAGACACCCACGTAACATGGGGAATTGGTATAGAAATGAACATTTATATAATTAAACGAACATTGGTTGCGCGGGTGGTAATAACAATTATTATAATCAAGTTTGCGGTCTTGATATAAACACCTGACCCATTAATTACTTACATATGTCCGTATAATTATATATATATATATATATATATATATATATATATATATATATATATATATATATTATATAAATGTTCATTTCAATACCACTTCCCCATGTAATGTGGAGTCTGTTCAGTAATGACAGATTGGGCATGGTTAGTTGGAACTTTGGGTCTAAATGGATGCCATATGAGCTCCAACTAAAGGAAAAATTGACTAACCAAGTTACATTAGTTAGTATATAACTGAAAATTGTGTGAAGTGTAGTGTGCAGCAGGATAGCTCAGTGGTTAGAGCACCAGATTCCGAAGCAGACGTGCCCAGGTTCGTATCCTGTCCGCGGCAAATTCTGGCCAGTACTTGATGAGTTCCCAATAAGGACGAAACCGGTCTACTGGATGAATTGCTTTTTCTACACTATACAATTCTTAGTTTATACTGATATATGTAAGTAATTAATGGGTCAGGTGTTTATATCAAGACCGCAACCTTGATTATGATAATTGTTATCACCACCCGCGCAACTAATGTTCGTTTAATTATATAAACTGACGGATGTTTGGCAAAGTTGTAAAATTACAAACATTCAAATATACTTGTTCTTTATCGGAATTTTGAAAACTGCAATCAAATATTATGTCGGGTTGTCTGAATATAATTTATTAAATCATCCACAAAGTTTCTTGCAACAGTTGTTTTGTTAATTTTTATTGTTATACGAACATATAGAATATTTTAGAGGTTAACATGACAATATTTCGTGGAAAATAACATAAACTTCACGTCAATATTCAAAATTTATATAGTTCAAAATTTCTTTTATTTAATATATTATGCTACAACACAAAATTATCCCATAGATTTTGGTATGTATCCGCGAATCATTTTAGACATAAAATTACTAATGTTTGGCTTTCAGATAGGTAAAATTGATTTTTATTGCTTTAACATTTTTAAAGTCTAAAATGGCATATTACACTATTGTCTAAAAAGAACCTCATTATTAGTCTTGTCCATTTATTCTTATTTAAATAATATGTTTTTAACAAGCCATTTGAAGATTACGATTAAGTTCCATGAAATATTTTTCTGAAAAATAAATATTCACTATTATAATAAAATGTGGATCGCTGGGGATAGACAAGGTGCAGCATAATTTATGCAAGCATTTATAGATTTTACGAGCATTTAGCTAAAATTTGAAATGATGCACATACATAGTTTGTCGCCACTTATGTCACACCCACCACATTGTTTTTGGCCTGTTTTGTTTACTTTCTTTAACTCTATATCTTCAAATGTATATACTTCGGGAATGAAACTATAAAACACGCTTATCTTATCTAAACGGAAAGGGTACATCTGTGTGAATTGTATTTTTATACTTCTTAATCAGAGAACAATTAGTTGTATGCATATATTTGACACCAAATAGATTTTGGTAGCACAGCAAAAATTAAGCTAATGCGTGAAATAGTTCGCAGGTTCAGTGTGCTTAACAAGACAAGAGGATCGCGAAAATTAGCATTTCACATTTTGGTGGCCCCCATAGAAGACTGAGAAAGTCGCTTAAATAGAAGTACAACTATGCGCAGATAAAGTTTTATATAAGCAGCTCGATTTCGTTAATTTGTAACTGCCGTGTAACTGAAATTAAAAATAGCTGACGTGGATTGGCTAATGAAATAGGGCATTCTTTTCACAAAACACCAAGAACATTAGGATAGTCAATGATCATAAGCATAGGTTTAAAAAATATTGTCCTTTAATCCAGCGTAGTATGTTTTATCTAAACTTATTTTGCAATTTGATCGTGAACTATGGCATAGATTTCAATCCACTGGAAAGGTAACTCTATATGTGTACACATTTTCTGAATAAATATTCAATTTTTTTTCTATCGACCATATTTCTAGTATTGTTAACTTGAAACGTTTTACGTATCCGAGTAACATAGATAATTATTGATTTTGCCCAAAAGGCGTATCGATACCGATTTTTGAATTAGTATATCCTTCAGATACACATGTCTATGCAAGTGTACCTGTCTATGATTTCTAAGAGAAATAATGTAATATGGAACTATTTTAAAACTTAAATGTTAAATTAATTGGCGTCAATGCAAACATTACAATTTACAAAAACCTATGCTTTGAGACTAAACTTCTGTTTAAAAGTCAATAGGGCAAACAAATGCTAAAATCTAGAATAGTTTCGTTACAAAATATAGCAGCTGCTTTGTAAATTTTGCGAATGTGAAGCCTACTGGTTGAATTATTTGCGCGAACTTGTCTTGTTTTTTCACACCATTATATTTTCACGCTGAAATACAGAACGTTGTGCACAATAATATATTCTTACAAAAAACAATTCATAAATATTGTCGTGTTCTAGCAATGGATTTACAATTGCCTTTTTTAAGGTATGCATCGCATGGCCGAAAATAAACATTTCTTTCAATAGATTCCTTATCGATTTTAATAAGTGCATTGATTGGCAATTTTGGGCAAAACATTGACAGATGGAAATAAAATCTGGCTATTGCTAATTCTAATGTTTTCATGTTACATTTCTAATCCGCTTTTCCTCTTCTCCGTTGTTTTCTTCTTAGCCAACGCACTACATTTTAAGCTTGTATGGACAATAAAGCGATGTGTATTGTAAAATTAGTTAGCAAGCAAAGAATGTTATAATCAGTTGCAGCTGTATTTCAAATATTAATTATTATTTTATATCATTATTGTTCATGGTTTCGTTTAACAAAAACCATTCATATGACAAAAGAATTGTTTACCTGATCATTGATATGACCAATAAAGGATAATTTATAATTGATTTGCTTCCTGACTTTCTTCGACTAATTCTTATTCTTCTTTTACTTATTCTTCTTCGTCTTCTTCTTCTTCTTCTTCTTCTTCTTCTTCTTCTTCTTCTTCTTCTTCTTATTCTTCTTCTTCTTCTTCTTCTTCTTCTTCTTATTCTTCTTCTTCTTCTTAACTTCTTCTTCTTCTTCTTCTCCATACCTTCTACTTGTGTGTGTGTGTGTGTGTGTGTGTGTGTGTGTGTGTGTGTGTGTGTGTGTGTGTGCCTGTGTGTGTGTGTGTGTGTGTATGTATGTTTGTATGTGTATGTATGTATGTATGTATGTATGTATGTATGTATGTATGTATGTATGTATGTATGTGTGTGTATGTATGTATGTATGTATGTATGTATGTATGTATGTATGTATGTATGTATGTATGTATGTATGTATGTATGTATTTTATGTATGTGTATTATTTTTATTATTGTGTATCATTATTATTAATAATAATAATGTATTAATATAAATATATATATATAAGTACATGAATATATATATATATATATATAAATAAATATATATATATATATTTATATATAATGAAATGCAAAAATGCAGAAAATTCAAATTGCGAAATATTATGAAAAAGAGAAACGACAAACCAGTTAATCTCATTACATGAACACGATTCTTCTGCTTTCATATATATCAGACTGGTATTTTTACACTAATATTCATATATTGCTCAATCATTTATTCTATTTCTGGACCATATGTGTAGAACATACGCGTGAAATTTGATTAATGATATGGGTATTTTTAACGAATGCGTTTTCCCACATAACGGCGAGAAATGTTGAAAAAATTACAACGCACAAATTTAGTGTAGCTTAGTTAATCGTGTTGATTAAGATGAGGCACTTGCGTCTATCAGCAATTAAATTAAATCACCTGTTAACGTTGATTTCAAATATAATTTATGATTATACATGCGTTTATTGTCGATTAATTTACGTCGGACAAACGATCAGACGCCCAATTGCTTAAAAAATGCACAACGCAATTTAAATGTTTGTGTCAATTTAAATAGAAAACACAGGTCTGCAGTTTCCCAGTATTTCATGGAATCCTCGCGCGGATGAGGCCTTTCAGCTATTTAACAAATGTAATAAGATAAGTGAATTAGCAATAAATGACGCGCTAATGGTAAACATACTGCAGCCTGATTAATGAAAACATAAAAAAATATTCGTACATTGAGTATTAACCGATGAGTGTGCTCGAAAACGGTTGGTAGTTTCATTATTTAAAACGCTCTTTCCGTTTTTATTATATGTGCTTTCTTACCTTTATTATATATATATATATATATATATATATATATATATATATATATATATATTATAATAATAATAATAATAATAATAATAATAATAATAATAATAATAATAATAATAATAATAATAATTATAATGTATATTTCCGTAGAATATTACACTGTCTATTTCTTATTAGAAAGAAAAATACACCAATAGCAAAGGGCTATTTATTTCAGAGCATTATAAATCATGTTACAATTTTTCATTTATATAAATCCTGGTTTTTACTTGATTAGGTCGGTGACAACTTGTCTGACACGATTTTACTTCTATTGCTTGTTTAGGCTGAATAGTAAGTGTATATGTGTACGTGTATATTTGTGCGTTTGTTTGCGTGTAGGGCCACTCTCGGTGTATTGTAAAGTCATGTCTGAATTCTGATTATTCTTGTATTGATGGATGTAGAGTTAACCAACTATTCGCATTATTGGCTATTACGCTTACTATTGGTTTTTCCACGAGTTTCGTCTCGAGTAGCGCCTTGCTCCTTAATGTTCCCCTGTCACCTTGGTAAAGACGCATGATATGTTGATTACAGTGTTGACTGCTCATATTGTTTCGAAATTTTCGTTGCAGTTAACGATGGCTAAATAGAATCTATAAGTCACAATTTCCCAGTATAACATTTAATATTAAATTTAGCACACAAAGTATCATGAGGATGAATGCCAAATATCGATTTCCAATTCTCTAGAAATCATTTGTAGTCAACGAATTCTAATATATTACATTAGCATATATATTGGATAATACGAAAAAGCTATTGATCAACATAATAGAGCAACATTTACCGCAGAAATTAATTAAAAAAGGACTTGCATCGTGTGGAAAATCATACATCGCAAATCATATTTTGGAAACGAGGTATCCAGCCAAATTGACTGAATTATCAAAATTAGAAAAAGCAAAATCAGAAAGATTATTATATATATATACAGCTCTTTATAAAATACAACAAGCGCTCAGCCTAAACACTCAAAAGTCTCATCAACATGATATTTTAATCGACTGGCCACGAATCACAAAACCCAAAAACAACATATTAGCATCCAGGCAGGTCCGAACATCTAGTACACCAGTCTTAACAAAAATTCGAACGGATTGACAAAAAACAAAAAAGAGGAGAAAAACAAGCTGCACATTCGGCTTCACGACAAATATTAGCAGTGATAGAAATTTCGAAACAATATGAGCATTCAAATCCGCAATCCGCACGCTCTGTGTTGTTACTAAGGCAAAAGAACGAAATTGATGACAATGGTGAAACGAAAGACGAAACTCTTGTTTTAAAAAATATTCGTAAACGCAACTACCAAGAAAGCTAAAATTTGTTGAACTCTCAATCTAGGAATACCGACGTGACTAGATCATAGAAAAAGTTTTGCAATGCAACAAAAAAGACCCCTTCACGCAAACAGACACATACAGACACAAACTCATAAACACAAGCATTTGAAATTAAACCGAGTCTGACCAGTTGCCACCCACATAATCAAATTAAAATCCGTGATGTATATGAATGAATGATTGGAAAATGATGCTTAGAACTCTCGAAGTTAATGGCCACTTTCCACTATTTTATTTATATTTTTCTTTCTAATTAGAAATAGACTGCATAATTTTTATATATATATATATATATATATATATATATATATATATATATATATATATATATATACATATATATATATATATATATATATATATATATATATACAATGTTTATAGAATTTAATAATATTTGCCTGAATTTCCATGGCCGGGTTTTAAACCAGAATACTTTTGGTTTATTGTCTTGTATCACAAGACCAATGCTAATAGAGACACGCTTTGCGTTCATTTCCAATCTTTATAACATTTTATTTCTATAAGCGTCCTTACAATCATGTTTATTTTATTAGATGTCGTTTTTGACCTAAGGAAATTTAAAGATTAGATTACAAATCTGCTATGTGAATAAGGATGTGTTTGATTATATAAAAAATGCATGAAATGCGCCGTTTTTGGCACGTATGAATAACTTACATATTTCTGAACCAAGTCAATTCTGGGTCAGATTTTCACGCGGTAATTCTTGCAAATAATTTTGTGTGTTTAAGATGCGAGAAACAAATACATTTGCTATCTTCTGCTAGTAATTGTTCATTGTAACTAATCGATAATGTCAAATCCTGTTGTTAAATCGAAGTGATATATATTGTCAACGTAAACTAAACAAACTTTCTAACCGGAACATTTTGTACTGTAGAACCATTGCGAGATTCTATACCTCATGATTATTTATTCTTTGCAGCTTTAACTTAAGTTCATTTTTACTTACCAGATTTCTAAAAATCGATTTCTTAAACTTGCACAATACTTTTTCTATTGAATACCGATTTATAGAGCTTATAGAACGTGTTCATTTGAAACAGATTTCTATATACAGGACGCCCAGTGGAAAGAATTGGTAAGAAGCCCAAAATATGATTCTACAATATTATATTTCTTTGACGTTCTGCAAAAACAACTCGATTTCGTTATTTAATTGCTAACGGAATAATCGTTACTTAATTAGCTTTTGTATTGAACAGACGCCATTCAGTGTTCGCTAGTCTAGCTATGTTTGTCAAAATAAATTCTATAGTAGTAATCTTCAAGCCTCTGTTGGTTTAAAAAGAGCGAACGGAGTTCAAGATTTTATGAGACCTGTATTAATAGCGCGATTAATCAACTATAATATGTCACAAAACTAAACGATGGAAAATCCGTTTGCTAATTGCATTCAGCAATTCCTTACTGATATTATAGTTATCAAAATTCTGGCCATTATTGTAGGAAATGTAATATAAATTTCCGCTGATTCGTAAAGCACAAACATTTTTGACCGAAATTGAATCTATATATTTGATTATGAACTTTCATTTTTTTCGAAATACTACTTGTCATCTTTTAACTTGCACTAGATTGTAATTTCATGTAATTTCAAATTTATTTCCAAAATATAATACAGTCAAACAATCATTGATTGCGAGGTTGGTGGTAGAAAGTTTTCAAATCAAGTTTGCAAATTTAAAATGAAAAGCAATCCAATTGTATTTAATAATTCGTTGAACGTGTGACTGATGGTAGCTTTGATATGTTGTTGGACGGTTGGTTAAATACAAGGGAATTGGTGTGTACTTCAATTTCGCCAACATGATTTAATTTCCGAAAGATTTCACTAGCCGTTCGGTGCGGCAATTTTACCTTTAGAAAATTGTACATCTCAAATATAAAAAATAAATCATGAAGAGAAATTAGTATACTAGTTATTGATTAGATAATTTTTATTAAATCACATAAAATAATTCAGCATATCTTTATTTGTCTTCAAGCTAATCTACGTTCATTTCCGGAAAAGAATATGTATAGTCAACGTTAAGTGTTTCTTTTGTCCGCTTGTAAAATATCAGCAGTTTAAGCCCCAAAAATATTTTTCTACACACCTAATTTGTTAATGATTAAATAATTTAATCAAGTATTAGTGAATCAAGGTTTATTTGCGTTTTTAAAAGAATTCATGAAATTTTCTTCTTCAACCATTTACGCATGTTACTCTTCATTTGCAATATCGGAAAAAGTTCTATGGCTCTGTCACTCATGTGTTGATTTGCTTGCTGAAATTGACTATGTATAATTATGATGGAAACGTAGCGCAAATCTGCCTAGTTGGTACGTGTATCTATGCTTGTTTTTCTACTTTCTGTTAGTGATTTGTCGCATTCACTACAATTCATGATGATTTTGTTGATGCCTTTATTGAGAAAAATACAATATTTCTGCTAGCAAGTAAAACTTGTTGTCGAAACCGTAACTATTGTGAAGATTAGATCTATTTATTTTTTCGTCAGAATTAACGAGATACCAAAATTAATTGGGTTTTTATTTGGGCTCAATTCAATGAGACTGGTTTAGTTCGTCACAATGAGTCAAAATTGATAAATATGTTATCATCACATTTTGATTAATAGGATGAAATTCATCATAGCGAAAGGCGACCTCTGAGCACACATATCCATTACTTTATATCAGCTTACTAGGAAAGCATAGTATCGATATTTAAAAAAAATCAACTAACATGATAGAACAAACGAAAATTAAATTTAAATGGTTCATAGTAGACATAATAAAGTTATACCGAGGAATGTTGGTTACAAATATTTAGTCTATGAAAAAAAATAGTCTGTCTAAATTTTTGAAAGTATTTTCTCTAAAGAATCGCATCCTGTTCCCATTCACTGCCCTTTTCAAACAGTAGGTACGTATACTCCAATATGCTTTTCTTCTCACATGAATTAATGTTTTAAATTTGTTTTTCTGCATTTCTTATTCAGTAATATGGTGCGAGAAGATCAAAGACGATGCAAACTAGCCTTTTAATTGTTAGGTTTAAATGGCTGTATATTGAAAATATATATGTTGGTTTATATCCAAAAAACATAATATTCATCTTTAGATTGAAAAAAATATTTACAACAAATTTATTTAAATTCACCATTTGATCAATATTTCCAGAATAATCACTAATTGGTTACTTTTTATAAAGTTATTAAAAGATTATTTTCGGATGGAATTTTTTATTTTTTAACATTTAATAATTTTATTCTATTTAAACGGAAATTTAGCTAACAGTGGATATTATTTATTAATGAGATTATGATATTTTTTCAGGATAACGGTGAATTAAACAAATCCAGCAGCATAACCACGTGCATCTAAACCCCGGAAAATGACATGCCATTTGCTCACATATTTTAGATCCTGTATCAATCCGTCATTATGGGTATATAAACGATTGAATATCGTTAAATAATTAGCAATGTAAACATTGATTGCACTACCTTGATTGTCGTTTTCAGCCTATTGTTGATTATTTAGTGTAATACATGCAATAGATTACTCTTTGTTATTATTTATATTAAAACTTGGCTAATTGTTTGGATCATAGCTAACGAAATATATCAAAATGCGCCACATTCCGTGGACATCCCGAAAACTGCTTATACGTGCTCACTTATTTGACGCACAATGTTTGTAGATTACTCTGCTGGTATTTTATACACCAGTTGTTTACTTTAAGGCCGAGTATTGGGATATATGTCGATCGCATCGAGCTGATTTTAAATTTGATAGATTTATTTTAATTTAAGCTACTAAACCCAGTAAAGTAAGACCTTGTTTTAGATATATAGACTGCAAAACTGCTCAGTTGGTAAAGAATTTTTTTTAAATGGAAAATTATACGCATTATCCTGTTCCTATAAAGACTTAATAGTTTACACTGAATAAGTTGCCTCATGAAATTATTACCATAATCAAGGTTGCGATCTTGGTATATACACCTGACCCATTATATACATATCTTTTTCAGTATTAACGAAGCTTTGTATAGCGAAGAAAACACAATTCAACCATAAAACCGGTGTCGTCGTTATTAGGAACTCATCAGGGCTAGAACCTGGGCGTGTCTGCTTCGAAATCTGGTGTTCTAATCACTGAGCCACCCTGATGCTAAAAAGTGATCGAGAACTGGACAGGACCGATATTATCTCTAATACTGAAGCGCTTTTGTTATGCATATATTTCTCAAACCTTGAAGCTTTGCAAAATACTCCTTGATTCCGAATGCATTTTCACATTTTCATACCCATTTTGTTACATTGTAAGCACAAATGTATTTTTGTGAGGTAATTAGACGAAAATACACGTTAATGTATCCACGTTTTTTTAATTTTTCGTTATGAATATATAGATTTTATCTACCACCTACTAATTCGATCTGTCTGAAATAGTTCCTTAAATCTAGAACGCTTAAAAGCACTTGGACGGTATTGATGACTTGAAAATGCGTAAATTTAAATATGTTTTAAAAAATTTGTTTCAAAATTGTGTATTTAGTAATGCGCAACTGTTAAAAAGATGCCTCATTAAAGTATCCGAGAACTGGAAATTTACTGATATGAACATTAATGCTGAATTAGTTTAGTTCTTTTTATGTTTATCAAACCTTGAAGCTTAGCAAAGTAAACCTTGATTCCGAGTGCAGATGGATAACTTGATGATCCTTGTGTTATATTTGTAAGCCTAAATAAATTTGTCTAAGGAAATTCGACCAAGCAAAACATGAATGAATCCACATTTTTTGTCCGCGATCATGAAAAAAGAGATTTTATTTACCGCCTACTAATTCGATTTGTCTGACGAATTTCAATAATTCTACAAGTTTTGAAAGCACTAGGTTGAGATTTATGACTAGGAAATGCGTAAAAGTAAATATGATTCAGAAAATTTATTTTACAATTGTGTGTTAGGTAATGCGCAACTAATAAAACGTTGCCTCATTAACTTGTCCGAGAACTGGAATTGTTCTGATGTGAACATTTGTGCTGTAGCGATTTTGCTTTGTGAATGTTTTTAAAACCTGTAAGCTTAGTAGGTAACCTTGATTCCGAGTGGATTTGAACAGCTTTTAGCTTGATATTCTAAACTACAATTCAAGGAAATTTTATTTTACTTTCAATATATCGTAAGTTCTGAAACGAAATTAAGCACAAATTTTGAGAAATATAGTGTTGGACTGTATCTAACTAAAATAAATAAAATCACGTTATATTAGTTGGAAACGAAAAGTTTTATTTCACAAAATCATGCAAAATATGCTCTTAGTTTCTCTTGCGTAAATATTATTCCCTGAGTTTTTAAACAATTTTCTGAGCATAAGTCAAATCAAAGTAAAAAGCTTAAACTATCTCAGTGAGCAAAAGAGAAGAAAAAGTACAAATTCCTTAGGTATTTGATGAATAAATTAGCCACCTCCACTGAAGAAAATAAATTTTAATTAGTTATTTCACGTGTATATATTTAGAATTTACGATTTTTTCACATATCAAGCCAAATTTGCATCTCTAACTTTATTCTCAATTAGTTTCACTGTGCGTTCTAATTTAAACTAAAAAGATGCATGATTTGACTTTCGTATTCTAAGTCTAGCCTAAACAATTATTTGATTTTAAGTACCATGTTCCACAACATAGCAACCTGTAGTAAAACAACCAAAAAAACAACAGGATGAAACCTACCAATCAATGTATGAAAATCGTGATTAAAGTTAAAATAAGGTGATTGTACGATATCTAGTTTCTTATTACTATCAGAAAATTTCCTGATCAATTGCGATTATTCACATTAATCTTATGTGTTATACGCTATACAAACATCGTTATTTTTTATATAAAAAAGTTTATGAGCATGCTATAAACACAAATTTTATTATATCTAACCTAGAGCAAAACATTGCTAAACTACTGCTGTTCACCCGTGCTGACACGTTTGAACTTCAATTGGCTTTACCAGAGAAACAAGAGAAACAAAACTCAAAACAAAAAATGCAACGCATATATACGGAATGAGAAAAACAATTGTTGACTGCAACAAGGATTTTTTTAGATTTGGTAATCATTCCTATTCAAATACGGCAATTAGAAATTTATAGATTTTACTGACGTGTTTTTGTTCCTTGGTGCACCTACTATGATAGGAAGTATTCTTCTGTATAGATCACAACAAAAGGACATTGGAGTGTGACAAATATTAGCACATAAAAAGCAGAGATCTGCATCGTATTTGTGTCGTTGTTTGGCCTAATTAGAATTGCAGTCTGCATTATCTGGGTTTATCAGACAGATATATGTGCTAATGTATTTCAGTCCTCTAGCGGCTTTTTTTTGTTTACTTGTCCGGTTAAATCCAGACAGAAAATCGTCGAGTTATGAATATCACAATATTTTTCAAAACGACCTTGTTAATGGCAAAGTTTGTCAATACATAATACTATATTAGTCCACTTAACGTGTGAGCGTTTCGAATGGCAAAATTTGGCATTCACTGACGAACAAACGAATGCGTTTAAATGTATCTTGATGCAATTTTGCGTGTTTTTCATAACTATAAATAGACTTCATATTATCTGTCATTGTTCTTTAACGTAAAAACGTTTTATCAACAAAACGCACATCCTTCTTGAATACTTTCAAAGTGTTTAGAAAAAATAATTTAATTTTATTCTATATTTGCGGTGCCTAACAAAGAGTTTGGAATTTCACTACGATTCTAAAAATATAGTGTTCATGCCAATTCTGCAAAACGGTCCTAATAAACGACAAATGATTTTTTTGGGAATTGGCTTAAAAATCGAGCAATAAGCAGATAGTCAGGAAACACTTATTAGCCGATTACCTACAGAAAATCGTAATTTGATATTAAATATTAATATAATTGGTAAATAATAAGTTTAGTAAAAAATGTTAACACCCATTTCGTTCAATGGCGATTAAATAAATATATATTGTGATTAAATTTTTATTTTTATTGCGCGGTGCTGTCCTTGTTTTTTATTCTTCGGCCATTTTCTTGTGCGGGATAATTGATAAAACTCGTAGGTCGTTAAAATCTTGAATCTTTTATATTGCAAGTTGCACCAATTTTTCGCCTTAATTGATGGGTTCTCACTTGTTCTTTCCTTTAAAAGCCTTACATTCGCTGCTTGTCTGAAAATGACGTTGGAACCAGATTTTCCGATTTTTTCCAAATGCAACTGTAAAGGATTCAAGATTTAGCAAGCCTACGAGTGCTATCAATAATCCCATACAAGAAAAGGGCGGAAGAATAAAAAATATCCGTCGGTTGTTTTTTGTGCGACAAAATAGTATGTAATTCCGAAAAATAAACGAACATCAGTGGCTCAAGCGAGGATAATAAGTGTTTAAATCAAAGTTTGCGATCTTCGTTTAAACACCAGTCCTCTTTTCCATTATGCAATACTTAATTAATTGAGCGAAAGTTGGATGAATGCTTGAACTGGGGTTTAGAGCAAGATCGCAAACATTATAAAATTTTGATTATTGATTTTTCTTAAATGGCCTAATGCATAAACGTTTATCAAAATTGTTATACAATGGCAATAACAGAATGGAGATAGCCACATACAAAGCCTTGCGCTTAAACAGACTTCAACCGAATTTATGCAAGCAGAAGAAACATGTTCCGGCATTTATCATAAACTGGAGGTGATGAATGAAATTAATTGGTCGATTCCTGTATTCATATTCTCTCCACGGTTACAATTTTCTATTTTGTTTGACGTATATATATATATATATATATATATATATATATATATATATATATCATTTGTAGATACTTGAGAATATTAAGTGGAAAAAATGATTCTTGTATCTAACAAATTTCTTTTTTTTCATTCACATAGAAAGGTTACTATGTATGTACAATTTTTTTTAATTGACATTATCGATGAATAAATTTTAAAATTTTTTTATGCTATAGAATTATGAAATATTGTTTTAATCCACATTGAATATTAATGCGGCATCATTACTTTTGTTAAGTTAATAATGAGCAAGTTTTCACAGTTTTTTAAACTAAAGTATGTAGAATGATGTTTCAGGCGATTTTTGTAAATGAAATTTTGCTTGATTATATTTAAAGATTTACAATGAATCAGTTATTTAACTACGCATCATATGAACTATAGTCAGTTTAAAAATAAATAACGCATTATTGTTATGCATAAATTTTCGCTTTCGAATGCAAAGAAGTTATTTTATTTGAGGCGATATCTTTTCAAACAACAAATGTTTCCTTATATTTGTAACGGTAGCCTGGCGAAGTTTTAAACCTTATAGCAACATCACTTTAAAATTTATACGAAACATCATTCCGATATAAATTAATTTTTAACATTTACACTATATTTATTTTTTTGTGTATAAATAATTAATGACAGAATTGCCAGTCGTTATTTTAGTATAGTAAAATATATTCAATATTCGTTCTACCAATAAAAAAATCGCATATATCATTTAATTTCAGATCATTTCTCCGATAAAATAGTTTTTCACAAAATATGAAATATATTATAAAATATTTGATAATGGTTTCGACTAAATGTTCTTGAATGTTATTGAAGGATAGACTTTGAACAGAATAATAAATTTGTTCACAAGAGCTTTGTCGTTTCAAATTATTCGATTTCATTTTGAATGCACAATTTTTCAAATATATTTTGCGAACACGGTAAATATTCCGTTTTAGATTATTAATGGGCGCATAACTTAATGTTATCATACGGAAAACTCAAAATTTTAAACAGCGATATATATATGGTGTTTATTGGCTTAATGTGACAAATTAATCTTCAACGACGAATAATTTTATAGCTGTTGAACATGATATACGTGCGTATTGAAATAATTAACAGATGATGACAATGTGCTAATTAAATGTTAATTTAAAAATTTACCGCATATATATATATATATATATATATATATATATATGTACGATTGTATAGAATACAAATTCAGTCATAATTAAAATAAATATCAGATTTCAATAATTGTGGGACACCAAATGCATTTGCATAAGACTGCTTATTTGTGGAACATGCGCGGAATTTTTTTGTGATTGCAAATCTAATGGGGATTCTTCTCGTTATACAAGGTTTTGAAGACATATCGAATTCGTTGAGTTTAATTTAGTCTTTGTGTACCTGGTAACATGTGTGCTCACGTCGGTCCAGATATATATGCCAAAAACAGCATGCCTGAGATGTAAGAGACCAATTATGTACTGCTGTCCTACTGGCTATACTAAATTCACTATATACTTGATCATATAATTTGCGATAATTTTCAGGTAATTTCAACAGGTAATTAGTGAAAAGTAAGTTAGATACGAATTCGTCGTCGCTATAGAACTTCGTAGTGCTTACGCTAGTGCAGACTGCAGGTTCTATATGATCCAACGGTTACACTTTATTTCTGACCAATACATAACAGAGTAAGATAAGGTGCCAGGTGTACTAAAATTCAATGCATATGGCCCGAAGATTCAAGCAAGAGTAGGTTATGCAAAACATTTTGAGAAGCGATATGCGAAAGCATTATATAAATTTTCTAAACGACGAACTGTTATGGACCCGTGGACTTAGAAATTTAAAAGAATTATCACAAATTCAACATAACCAAGTGTTTATTATGAATAAGGAAAGGTCAAGAAAAAGACTTCATATGTTTTGCATTCGATTACAGCGTTTATAAAGTCGAAATCTTTTGACATATTCGTATAAATTTATTAGTACATACAATGTAGATAGTCGTGTCAGATATATGAAGCAAAGATGATAATGTTCGAGCCCGGTCCACGGAAAATTCTGGACAGTACTTGAAGAGTTCTCAATAAAAAATAAAATTGTCTTTTAAATGAATTGTCTTATTTCCTGATGCATTGCTGGAAAAATATACTGGAAATATATATATATATATATATATATATATATATATATATATATATATATATATATATATAACCTTTCAAAATCCATTTATTTAAGTGAAAAAAATGATATAGCGAACCATTATTTAGTAACGTCATGTTATAAATCAAAGTGTGATTGTTTAAATTTTTGGCAGACAATTTATTTATCTGGAATTAACCGATTTGTTTGTGCAAAATTGTTCAACATATAATTTCAGATAAGGTCTAATAGAATAATTCATATTTATTCCGTCGTTATCTCACTTCTAGTCTGTGGTGTTTATTTTGTGTCTGGGCTATAATTATCGCTTTTTGAAAATATATGCCGACCTATAATTTCACTTTAAAGTGACTGAAAATAAAGTAAGTTTTCGTATGTTGTTGGCAGTCCGAAACTTAGATTACTGCCAAGATTAAACAAATCGACTTCAACTTAATTGCATTGTATATTTTAGAAAATTTAAAAAGAAACATTTATAAGTATTATTTTTATCAACAAATGCAGAGCTCAGTAATAAAATTCCCGCTATGTTGTTGTATTTTATAAATTTTAGTCTTAAACAGACACGGTAAGAAATATTGGCCATAAGTGCAAAATTCGTGGTAAAAACGCAGCCTTCAATATTTCTTGTGTGAAAATGGATCTATTATACACGGAATCAAATATTTTAAAGCATATCTGATGTGCCGTTAGGTTAAGTGAATATTCAAATTAAGCATTCGATGTTTTAATTACAACAAACGCTAAAATTGTCCAAAGCTAAACGGTTAATTTTGGTTTTCTGAATGTTTCTTAAATTATTAAATTTTCTGCTCTTCTTCATTCGCCGAAAGAATTTAAAATTTCGCGTCATAATCCCTTCGAACAAGATTCGGGAATTCATCTGGATGTGATATTAACACGTCGTGATTTGCAATATCTCAGATATTTTCAGATTAGTTT